>BTHU01000005.1:110815577-111115577 GCA_036184795.1 Tokudaia tokunoshimensis | reverse complement strand
TATGTGTTCCTGGTACCCAAGGAGGTTAGCAGTAGGAATAAGATCCTCTTGGAACTGGAGTTACGTCTGGCTGTCAGTTGTTGGATGGCTGAGTCACCATATGACTGCTAGAAATTGAACCCAGGTCCTCTATAAGAGCAGAGATTCTTCCCGCTGAACCATCATTCTAGATCCTTCCGATGGGGATTAAAGACCATTCTTTCTCATCTACTCAGAAATCATTCCTCTTTGTAATGTGTTGGTACCGCCTACTGTCCACAAGTGTATAAAGGTCTATCTAAAATTTTGAACCCTTGCTGGGTTTTTTTCCCCCAAACCTCAATGCTTAAAGCTTCCAGATATAATAGTTTTTGTCCTAAAAGGAATAGAGATGGGTATGACCTTAGGAGTAGACTATTTATTTTGGGAAAACTCTTTGAATGGGCTCTTTGTTACAAAACGTTAAGCAAATGACTCCCTCTCTGGCACAGCCCCGGAGCCATTGTACTAGATGCTGTTTTCTCCATTGGGGGAGCCAGTCGCTTCCCTGAAGGAGAAATGAGCATTTGTATCTTGGTCACAGCCAGAAAAGAAAGAGCCTGACATAATAAGGCCTGGGCAGGTGATCCTCAAGCAGGCTCTAACATACACCTCTGTCTTCCTCTACCAGGACCCAGGGCTGCTGGACCTAACCTCAGAGGCCTAGATGTCTCAGAATAGTCTTGAAAAAGAAAGACAGCTAGAGAAGACAATGCTCAAAACTCAGACAGGACTGACATCCCTCCAAGGGAGGCAGAGTTGCTGTGACTGGGAGTCTGGTATCAGAATGTGTCTGTCAGGGATGAGGAATCAGGGAGGTAGTGTTGAAATCAAAAGGAGAGAGTTTCAGCTGATGTACTGACATCTGCTTTCCTCCTCAACAACAGCCCATGTACATATTTCCACATTGGGAGCTGCGAACATTATCCTTTAATGCACGAACTGTGCCCTTATTTACATGGGTGTAAACATAATTTATTTCAACAGTCAACCGCCAACCCTTTTCCTCGGCCCCACACATGAACATTTCAACTATTTCATATACTGCCTACTTCATAAATGAACAGCATAAGGTCATTAGACCCTTGATGAAAGACTCAGTGGAAAGAATGAATTAAACCTGTAGATCCATGGTCACTATCAAACCCAGGGAAAAGAACTAAAGAGAAGAAAGATAGCATATGCCCAAGAAGAAAACAAAACCAACATCAACATCTGCTCAGAGCCACCGGGAAATGTGAGGGAATGGCAGGGAAAGTGTGGTTTATGAGGAGACAAGAGAGTGACAGGAGCTGCAAGGACCAGGAGAAGAATTCTATCAGAAAAGAGGAGAAAATGATAGTGGTGAGGGATGGATGGGATTGATCCTCCCAGGGCTTTGGATCGCTAACCGGAAACTTGAACAATTGATCGACAGAAAATCCAGAAAAGGCAGAGAGGAAAGAGGAGAAGGCACCATCTAAGAACACCGGGGCTGGAGAGATGGCTCAGTGGCTAAGAGCATTTGCTGCTCTTGCAGAGGACCAGAGTTTGGTTCCCAGCACCCACCTAGGGTGGCCAACAGTGGCGTGTAACTCCAGATCCAGGGACTCCAATCCAGTGCCCTCTTATGGCCTCTTCAGACAATGCATGCACCTGCTCGGTCATATACAGAGAAACATATATACAAAACAAAATAAACCTTGTGTGAAAACAAGATTCCCTGTAACTCGATTGTGTGTTCTTCCTTGGGGCTCAAACAGGCTTCAGAACGTCAGGGGAAATAAAATCATAAAAACTTTCAAAGACAAAAAAAAAGTATGATATGAAAAATAAGAAGTGGAAAGGCATTTATTTAAGTTCCCAAGAGCAGGATGAGGATCAGGAAGTCATACTGTTGCGGTGTGAAATAAAATATGATTTTCAGGCTTGAATTTTATATGCATCCAAATTATAAACTTTGTCAGGATAAAAGTATTCTCAGACATGAAAGACTCAGATAAATTACTTTTTGTGTTCCTTTCTTAAAAAAAAAACTACTGTAAGATGTGCTCTAGTCAAATTGTGGTATAATCCAAGATAGAGGAAAACAAGACCAAATAACAGTGGATCCAGGCCAAGATAGAGGCAAAAAGGTATCTAAAGGTTAGTTATGCAAAATGCTTATAGACTAATTGATACATATATAAGGGGGAATGTTTTATAGAAATTTAAAAAGGGGGAATTATAAAATACAATGGAATTTTATAGAAACTAGTGAGTAAGTAATTATAAGAGAATTAATATTCTCCTCCTACAAGGAAAGGCATCTAATTAATCTTGATTTTTTTTTTATTTTGTTTTGTTTTTCTAGGACAGGGTTTTCTGTAGCCCTGGCTTGTCCTGAAACTCATTCTGTAGAGCAGGAAGACCTCAACTTCTTCAAAAAAAATTATAAGTAGAAGAACATGCAAATATAATAGCTAGGAAATTAGTAACTTTGTGTTGGGGAGAAGGACTCAATGTGCAAGATCCTTTGCAGGCAAGCATGAAGACCCAAGTTCAAACCCTCAGCACCCACATGCAAAGCTGAGTGGAGATATACCTACTTGTGATTCTAGCATTGTGGGTGGTAGGGACAGGAGGATCACAGGGCTTGTCGGCTGCTGACCTGGCTCTAGGCTCAGGAGAATAAGATGGAGTGTGGTAGAACAGGACACTTGGCATCCTCAAGCCTCCTGGCCTGTGAGCATGGGCACTGAGGCACATGCACCCCTGCACACGCACGCACGTGCGCGTGCGCGCGCGCACACACACACACACACACACACACACACACACGCACGCACACACACACACACGCACGCACACACATGCATGCGCGCACGCACACACACACACATGCACACACGCATGGACACACACACACACACACGCACGCACGCACACACACGCACGCACGCACACACACACACACACACACACACACACACACGCACGCACGCACGCACGCACACATGCACACATTACCAAGAAGAGAAGTACAATCATAGTAAACTCTGGTGATTTATTTAAGTAAAATACATAGCTAGGATGAAGTTGGGATGCTGGGGCTACAGGAAAAGTTGGAAGAGCTGGCACAGGAGTACAAGTTGAGAAACAAGTGCCTTCTGGCATAAAAGTGAAGATAAAATATTAACATAAATACCAGAAGAAGGAGCTAGGAATTTAAACTGGCCGGATCAAGGGTTGCTCTTTTTCATTATAATAAGCCCTTTGGTATTTGATGTATTTTTAATTCTATGCAATTTTTTTTAAATCTTTGTAGAAGCTGAGTTTTTTTTTTCTCCCTAAGTTGTTGAATGAAAGATCACCAGGCCAGGATTCTGTGTTCTTCAACGTGCTGAGTGGCCATCAGATCGTGTATATGCATGTGACACATCTTCCTGTATGAGTTCATGAGCCTGCGTGTTCACAGACAGCAGCAAGAGAGGGATTTCAGGCATCCTGGTCTGTTACCATCATAACCCTAGAGACAACGTCTCTTACTGAGCCTGGAAGTAGGCTGTTAGTTTCTCCAGTTTCTACTCCCACAATTCTGGGGTCTCTCGTGTGTGTGAGAGCTCAGGTCTGACATTTTCCGTGCAGATGCTAGGACCCCAACTTGGGTCCTCATGATTGCCCAGCAAACATCCCAGTTCACTGCCCCATCACTCCAGCCTTGCCTTTCGATCTTGGAACTGAAGCTCTTAAAGTCTGAGCTTGTGTCTCACTGACCAATGGACTCACAGGATCTGGGTGGACCTGGTTTCCAGATGTGGTCCCAGCTCTGGGTCACCTTCAATGACTTACCGATCCACCCTGCCAGTCTCCACTTGTATAAAAAAGGAGACCAATACCACCTTTGAGAAAGGTCTCAAGAAAGCCACATGTAGGCTGTGGACACTATCAGGCCTTATGGAATCTAAATAGCTATCAAGAGCCTGACTGTGAATTAATTAAAAGAGGTAACCAGGTTGGGTTTTAGAAAACTAAGGTGTCACCCAGCCCAGAGACAGAGGCAGAGCCCAATGGTGGGACGCTGCCTTGGAGTGAACCAGACATAGCTAAGTTCATCTCACTTACAGCGTGTGCCTAAGACCCCAGAAAAGAGAATGGAATCCAAACCCAGCCCCGTCTTTATATTCAGCATTTTCTCAGTGTAAGAAGGCCTTAGCTTGAGAGAAGTTCATTCTGTGATGTCTGGGCTCTCAGTGGCCTCTGGGATCCCATTCTGTTCAGATGAGAGTGCTTTTTTCAAGCTGTCAGTAGGGGGAAAGACGACAAGGCCTTAATGAAGTCAACTCATCATTTTTTCATGGTGCAGGAGGCTGCAGGCCGGCTGCTTGGCTGGAGAGGGAAGATGGAGATGCTGTCTTCTGCCTTTGCCTCCTCCCTGATGGCTTGACGTCCTATCCCCAGTCCTTGGGTGCTCTTTCACATAAACAACCCCGATGCTACTGGGGTTTCCTGAAGCCACTGACTGGACGCTAAAGAGGGCACAGAGGTCTGATGCCATTAATCACCCAGACGCGGCACTAGCAGATTCTTAACCCAGCTGAGAGCTTCCTCCCCCATGCCTGCCCAGAGAGAAAGAATCTGTCGATTTTTTTCTCTGTGATTCAACCAGCAGCTAATATTAACATGGCTTCAATCATCGAGACTCCCAGAAGTCAAGGTTCTGCTGGCTTTCCTACGAATAAGCCACCAAATTTAGCTAGAAATGCCTTCTATTTAAATAAAGACTATGCAACCATTTGAGGAAAATATGTATTTCAAGGTCTAGTTAATATCTGATTTCCCAGCTCCTTCCACAGTCCTGTGCAATGCAAATACTCTAGTGAAAAGAGACACTTGGCTGCTGGGAGAAATTCTCTTCTCCGAAGAGGGGAAAGCGTGCTACGGATCACCTTGACTGTGGTGGTGAACATCTCAGCTGCTGCTGCTTCCTCAGGGCAGCCCTGTAGCTCCCCTGGGCAGACTAGGCCAATGGAGGCCATAAAAATCCTGCAGGACTTGTAGTACTGGTGCTGGGTCCTAGAGTTTCTGATTTGCATTCCTGCCAATTCTGCAGTGACATTGATGCTACTGGCCCCAGGACCAGCTCTCTGGAGCTGTCGGCACTGCAACGCCTGTGCATTCATTCTGGGGGACTCTTCTACTATCACGCACCCTCACACCCGACCTCTCACCAGTCCCTGCAGGTAGGATTGTTGCTCAGCCTAGCTGGGCAGTTAGGGAATCTGGGGACCTAGAGCTCTGGGCATCCATGTAACCCAGAGGTTCCAAGTTTTCCCAGACCCTACAGATCAGCTTCAGTCCAAGTAGCTGGAGTCTGCTGGCCTAGCACCCCAGTTTCCTTAGGACTGGAGCTTGGTTCCCCAGTGTCCTAACACTTGCCCTTGGCCCTAATATCTCACCTGACCCCTGCCAGGTCCAACCCTTACTACTGTCTTGGGTGATGTGTCTGCTTCCTTCACCCCTCAGGCAAGGTCCAGTAGTATGTTCTCTGACGAAGAATACGTTGTCCCTATCACCAAAACACTACATTGTACAGAGCTCAAACCTCATCCAGGGTGGAAATTTCCAAGGACTGTACCTTCAACACTGGCTTAGTCAGACCAGGATGCTCACTGAGGGTTTGATGCTTATCTGGCAAATTCTGTATCAGGACTCCTACCCCACCTCACCTCCGTCTCCTCTCCCATTATCAGAGCCTGTACTATAATCTACACTAGAAACTAACTCCAACCTTTTAGGCACCCCCAGCATAATCTTTAGGTTATAATTGTGACCTTGAGCTAGCCCCTCAGCTCTTCTTAGCCAGTTTCTTTGTCTGTAAACAGGTGTCATAAAAGTTGGTTCACAGGATGGATGAGGGCAAAACGAGTTAATGAAGGCTGAGCAACACTTTCACTTCCTGTTGCCCCTGAGAGCTTGTCATCCCAATCACAAGGCTTCAGACATCAGAAATGGGTTCACATGGATTCCTGAGCAATGAGCTGCACAAAGACCAAATTAGAACAGTCAGGCCTGCTCCTTCTAGAACAGTGGCTCTCAACCTTTGGGTCATGGCCCCTTTGAGGGTCAAATGACCCTTTCAAATGGCTCACATGTCAGATATCCTATATATCAGATATTTACAGTACAACTCATAACAGCAAATTATAGACAGAAAATTATAGACAGCAAATTATAAACAGAAAATTATAGTTATGATGTAGTAATGAAATAATTTTTTTTTGGTTTTTCGAGACAGGGTTTCTCTGTGTAGCCCTGGTTGTCCTGGAACTCACTTTGTAGACCAGGCTGGCCTCGAACTCAGAAATCCACCTGCCTCTGCCTCCCAAGTGCTGGGATTAAAGGCGTGCGCCACCACTGCCCGGCATGAAATAATTTTAAGGTTGGGATTCAACACAATATGAAAACTGTATTGAAGGGTCGAAGCGTTAGGAAGGAAGGTGGAGAACAACTGATATAGAAGACTCCAGAAGAGATTCAGTTCCTTTCCTCTGGTAACTATGACATCCTTGGCTTTTGGCCACATCTCTGACCTCTGCTTATCTTGTCATCCCTCCTTCTCTTCTGTACCTCCTCCTTTTGTCCCCTAGAAGGATGCTTGGGATTGGATTGAAGGACATTCTCCTCTCCAGCATGGTAACTTGACCACATCTCTAAAGTCCCCTCCGCTGTTGAAGATAACATTCCCAAGTTCTGGGAATGAGGACCTGGCTATTTTAGGGAACTATTACTCAGTCCACCGCAGCTTCTAGAAAGCTCCATTGGTTTTTGTTACTCTCCCTACCACTGCCATCATCACAATGCCTAATCCTCAGTTCTGCCCAAATAGTTTTCCTATGATCACCATGCAGTCAGCAAAGCGTTGGATTTCTATAGGGCCAAAGAGCACAGTTATGTAAGGCTTGAATAACTAATGCTCAAAATGGTTAGCCATTTATACCATCTATAAAATCCTTCCTCCCCATATGTGCTCCTGGCAGGAGGGAGGAATTCTCCATGGGGTTCCATAAAAGCCCCTCCAGGTGGACTTTTAACTAATGACTTCTCAGAGCAGGATGGTGCTCTAATGAGTCCTCTGAGCTCCCCAGGTGCAGCCCTGCACACGGCTTCCTCTGGCCATTACATCTGAGATTTCTTTCAAGGACCTAGCTGAGCTCTGTTGTCCTCCCAGCTAACAAGAGCTGAGCAAAACCCCTGAGGCTCTGCCCCAGGGGACAACTCTGAATAAACAATGGCTGCCCTTGTGCTTGTCCACAGCTGTCCACATGCTCATGGGATCAAACTTTACCCAAGCCCTTTTTGGAACCCACACAACTTATTATGGTCTCCTGTGGATACTGGACGCTGAAGGCTCTGAGTTACAGCTTCAATGATTAGTGCAAGGAATGCTCAGAGTCACAGCACAGGTGGGTCAAGTCCTGAGCAAAAAGATGGCAATTTGTGATGTGCCCAAAGCCAGTGAGATGTGTCACCACAGATGGAGACAAAAGAATATAGAGTCAAGGTGGGAGAAAGATGAGACATGATGGGATGAGATGTGGAGTGTAACATTGGTCATGTGACTAAATCTGGACCTTTCATACTAGGGCTCTTCTGAAGGGTCTGCTCTTCCCCTTAAGAGTTTAGAGGCCACAAATAGTGAACACCCACAAGGGTTTGGATTTTCAAAATGATTAAAACTCTTCCCACTTGGAGACCTTATGCCCAGATGTGTGCTGACCAGGTATCTGCTATACCAAGATGCATGCTTCTCTGTGATACCATCCATGCATTCCCCCAGGATATAATTTTGGGGGTTGTTCTCCCATTTATTTACTTATTCACTCACTTATTGGTACTTAAGGTAAAACCCAGTATTTCACATGTGTTGGGGAAGAAGTCCACCACTAAGCAACCTCTCTCAGAAGGATGGACTCTTCAGTGTCACAGGATGTTGTCTCAGAAAAAGTTTCCTTTTGTTCATCAGATGTGGTCAAGGCTAAGGTGGTGTCCCCAGACCCTCAGTGCCTAGGACTTGGAACTCCCATGCTGGGCACCCCACTCATGCTCATGAAACTTTGAATGGACACAGGGAAGCTCCCCCTTAGATCTGTTTCTCTGCCTACTCTCTGCTTTGTCCGTTTACCCTGTCACACTTTGTCTCCATATCTCTTCTATTTCCCTAAAGTAGGGCCATGTTCACTCCCTGGAGTCTCCATTCCTCATACCATTTGGTCTCCAACACAGTCGCTTCCATCTCCAGACACACTACCTTACCTCTTCTTCCATTGCTACACCACAAAGAAGCTGGGGTTAAATATTGAGGCCTGAAGTCTACTCATCAACATACACAGTGAATTCTTTTTCCTATTGTGTGACAGTGGTGGTTTGAATAAGAAACACCCCCTACTGTCTCAAAGTGTGTGAACACTTCACCCATCCTCAGATGGTGGCACTGTTTGGGAAGGTTTTGGAACCTTTAGGAGGCAGAGTTTTGCTGAAGGAAGTACATCACTGGGGACTGGCACTGAAGGTTTATAGCCTGGCCTCATTTGCTGTTCTCCTTCTGTTTCTTGTTTCAGATTAAATCACTCTGCTTCCCACTGCTGGGCTGACCTCCTGCGCCTGCGGCCATGCCCTCACTGCTGTGATGGACTGTTAACTTCTCTGGAACTGTAAGTCAAAATAACCCCTTTCTTCCCTAATTTACCTTTTGTCAGGATATTTTATCACAGCCACATTAGAGTAAATAAAACAGTGACCCGAGGTAAGTCATGTCATGTACAAAATGGGGGCAGCAGGATGATCTTGCTCCTTATGGAGCTGCTGGAGAGTAAACGAGTTATCACAGACACAATATAGTGTCCAACCTGGATATACACCAATGTGAGCAATCATTATCCTTCTGACAAAGGAAGTACAACATCAAAGTGAATATAGATTTGGGGAACAGGAGTTCTGGAGTCCTACCTGTGCCCTGTGTTTTCTGGGACCTCAAGGAAATCACTCAACCTTCTTGACCTTCAGAGCTTCCATTTGGAAAATGTGGATAGAGAGGTGCCTCCACAAGGTGTGAAAGGACACTGTATGAAGTTCTAGATATAGTGTCCTGGGCAGCATAATGTGTGTGGGGTTCTCTAGAGGAACAGAATGGATAAAATGAACACGTAGTACAAAGGGTACTAGACTGTTTTATGTGTTACAGTCTGGACTGTCCAACTGTGGCTGTGTGCATGCTGGAGACTGAGAGTCTGGTGACTCCTCAGTTTGTGAACTCAAATGCTTCAGCAGTCCCAGCCTGGTGCTGAAGGCATGAAGGATTCCTTGATCTTTAGTCCATGTTAGAAAAAGCTGGTCTTAGGTGGGCACAAAGGATGACAGTGACTGCAGGGGTGGCAACAACAGAGGTAATGTGCCCAGCAGCAAAGAGCAAAGGCAAGCAAGACAACACAACTCCACTTTCCCTCTAGATCTCTTTACACCCATGGCAGCACTTCCTGGTGGGGGAGTGGTCTTCTGCCCTCAGTTGATCCTTCCTAGAATCGCTCTCACAGACCTGCCCAGATACACGCCTCTTGGTTAATTCCAGGTCCAATCATGTTGGCAACTAAGATTAACCATCACCATGGGATATTGAGTCCTGCACAAATAGGATTTAGTAGACTCGCAACTTCCCTCCCCCCTCTTCATGTAGAGCATGTTTCTCAGTCCTGTCCATCATGCTGAAGAATCTTATCCCTCAGCACCCCCATGCACCTATCCCCAAGATGTTTCTCCCTGTGGTCTCTACTTCTTGATCGCCACAGACTCAAGTTTCCATATTCACAAAAAGCCATTTTTCTAAATTACCAGTCTTGTTTCTCCCTCTTCTGGAAAAAGTGGTCTATCCTGGACTTCAGGCTTCAAGCTGTGTTGCTAACAACAGAAGCATTCCAAATTTGTACTTTTACCCGGCAGATGATGTCTTAGGGACATCTCAAGATAATGATGTCCTCAAGAGTTTGAAAATTCTCATTGAGATTGTGTTTCCTGTCTGCTGAGCTTATGTAAGTAGTCCAGCATCCAGAACCCTCTGTGTGAGCAGATATGGTCATTTTCCCACAGGAAGTTATGACAATTCCTCAAACTTCTCTTAGAAGACAACTGAAGATAAATCTACTTCTTTAAAGTACCCAGGGGGTAGCGATTCACAGAGGTAACAGTAGTGGCCTGGCTGAAGAGAGCAACAAGAAAATGAGCGGGGAAAAAATAAACTGTGAGAAAATGTCACATGAACCATGGGCAACACAGAGAGGCAGGAAGTAGTGAGAGTGCTTCCATGAAATTCTGAGAGAGAAAAAGTGCCCTTTAGAAAGTTCTCAACTTTCCTAATGTTGTGACCCTTTAATACAGTTCCTCTTGTTGTGGTGACCCCAACCATAAAAGAATTTTTGTTGTTACTTCAAAACTGTAGTTATGATACTTTTATGAATCATAATGTAAATCTCTAGTCTGGAGGACATGACCTGTAACTTGAGAAGCACTGCTTTAGGCTGGAGTTCCCACAAAGATGAGTTACAGACCAAAGGATGTCCAGGAGAGGAGGACCAGAGGATGGCAAGCAAGGATAGAGGGAAAAATCTTGAAAGAAGTCTCATAGAAGGAAGGAGCCCCATTCCAGATAACGAAGACTCATGTGACCACTGCCTCGAGGCTACAATCCACACAGTCCAACTTGGATAACCAACATTAGGTCCCCACTAAACCCTGATGGTCAAGATACCCTGTTGCTTGAGGCATGATGGCATGCTGTGATCATGGGTTCTGGAACCCTGAGAGGTATTTCCTAAGTGGAGAAACACTTCCTTTTCTAGACTGGTCTCTAAGACCAAGGATATGCTTTCTTCAAGACCAGGTATACCTCATACCTGCCAATACCACAGAGAGTCTCCATGTGTTTGATCTTCCATGTGGGCTACTCCATCCCAAGTCCTCCTTCCTAAGCCCTCCTTCCCTGGTTACTGGTTTGCCTTCCATTACTTTGATAAAACACCATGATCCAAAATAACTCAGAAAGGAAAAGATTCATTTTACCTTAGTGTTAACAAGCCTCCATGGAAAGAATTCAAATCAGGAACCTGGAGGTAGGAATTGAAGTAGAGACCACGCCAGAATGCTGCTTACTGGTCTCCAACTCTGTGACTTATTTGGCCTGTTTTCTTATACCATCCACAACTACCTGTACAGAGTTGGCATAGCTCAGGAGTGGGCTGGGTCCTTCACATCAATCATTAATCAAGAAATTGTCCCACAGAGACTTGCCTACTACTCCCTCTTCCAAGATATGTCTAGGTGTCATGTTGACAAAAACCAACCAGAACACACTATTCACTTCATTTACAGCTCCCTTCCTCCTTCAATGGAATAGTGCATGTCTGGACCTGTTTCCTTCATAACGGAACTCCAGGACAAACCTTAGGCTTCTTTCACTGCTTCTCAGAGCCAGGCACACAGTAGGTCTTGCTTAGATGAATAAGCAAATTAAAAATCCCTTTGTAAAAATTAACATATATTTTATTACATCTACTGTATAAAATACTTACATTCTAGGTTTTTGTGGTAACATTTTCTATATCTTGACTCATTTTTTGTTCTCCCAAAAGCCCTGGGAGCAAGTAATACTATTCTCCTTATTTTATGTGTGGGAAAGCAAGTCCCCAGAGAGTTTTAGTGCCTTGCCTTAGGAAATACAGCTAGTAGTAAGCGACAGAACCAGGATTTGAACTCAGTGGTCTGACACTCGAAGTTGGGCAGTTAACTAGCGCATTAACTGCTTCTTAAAATATTTAAGCAAGTTTCCTCAGCGGGATTGCCCAAGGCACCTATGAGCAGATTAGTAAGAATACATTAGATGCTGGCAAAATTGGATTTTTTGTTTGAAATGGTTTACAGCACTGGTGACGCCACAGGGGTCTGGTTGGAATGTGCAGTAAGGAGGAGACTGAAGAGGTGGATGAGATGTATACAGTGTCAGATTGCTGAAAGGTTGGGGCAGTAGGGCAAGGACTTGGCTCAGAAAGAGCAGAGGAAGAAATGCCCATGGAACCCTTCTGGGCCCAGAAGGAGATTCATAGACATTGAAGAGAATATGTACTAGAGATAAGAACTGATGTTGCCTTTGTACCCAGGGAACCTGAGGTCTCAGTGGGCCCCTGAGGAAAGGGAAAAGTAGTTGAGCCCATCATGACTGTATCTTGAGTCTAATTTGGCAGGTGAAGGAGAAAGACCAGTTCTAATGCCGGTGTAGCCTTGAGCTGCATATAATGGACCAACATATACTTGATCCAAGGAAGTGACAGGAGCCATTGGCATCGTGGTTCTGAAAGATCCAGGCAGCCAGCATCTGGATTGACAGCAGGCAAGGTTCTGCTCCTGTGGTAGAGACACAGACAGTAGACAGATCCAAGCAGGCCTGTGGGGTCCTAGAAAAGCAGACAGATTCAACGAAAGCCTCAACCCAGGTAGGGACTAGGGAGGGGGCAATTGGAAAACTAAGACAAGCAATCAAACCTACTAAGAGGGAACAGACAGAAGAGGTCTAGTGAAGTCCAGTGCTCATCACTCATGGGAACTTAAGAGGGCTACTACTTCATCTCGACACCACACTGAAAGCATCAAATTGATACAGTTGAACCCTCCTCCCACAGCCAGGCTGAGTCCTGAGGCTGAGCCCTTTGTCAGTGACTTCTAGCATCTGTGCTAGAGCAGGCTAGCATCATCAGGGGCGATAAAGGACCAGGCAACATCTCATTTATCCATCCATTTATCCACTCAGCTTTCCAATACTTAGCGAAATCTTAGCATTAGGCATTCTGCTTTACATTGCAAATTTTGCTCTCTCTCTCTCTCTCTCTCTCTCTCTCTCTCGCTCTCTCTCTCTCTCTCTCTCTCTCTCTCTGTGTGTGTGTGTGTGTGTGTGTGTGTGTGTGTGTGTGTGTGTGGTTGATGTTGTTGTTGTTGTTTGAAAGATCCATTCAACATTTTCGTGGAGAGTCTGAGCCGCAGGCTCCTAACACAGAAGTACTGCCCTGACCAGATAGAGAGGCATCCCTTAGTGTAAAGGAATCTTGAGGCTTTGGGAGAGGTTGTGTTAGTTGGATAATGCCAAGGCTGTGCTTGCCCAGACTCTGCTTTGTCTCCAAGAACCACAGGTTCCTGCCTATTGGCTTCCCCCACAAACATAGTGGAGAGGCAAGAATCACAGATCACTTCCCACCAGAAGCTCCACCTAAAACCCTGATTATGGCCAGACAAGTCTTCCCTCTGTATACACAGTAGAACAACTGATCAAAATTTGTGTAGAATGGGAAGATAGCTCATAAGTGAAGGGCTTCCCTTATATGCATGGACCTGAGTTCACTCCCAGGACTTGGTAAAAAGGCCAGGTGGTGTAGCATGCTCTGGTAATTCCAGAGCTAAAGAGGATCCTTGTGAGCTCATGAGTCAGCCTGTCTATCCTATTGCTAAACTGCAGATTAACTGAAAGACCATCTCAGGAGATAGGCAGTGTTCTATGAGTGTGATGTTTGAGGTTATCCTCTAGCTTCCGTATACATACATTTCTTCTTCTTCTTCTTCTTCTTCTTCTTCTTCTTCTTCTTCTTCTTCTTCTTCTTCTTCTTCTTCTTCTTCTTCTTCTTCTCCTCCTCCTCCTCCTCCTCCTCCTCCTCCTCCTTCTTCTTCTTCTCCTCCCTCACTCCCCCCCTCTCTCACACACACACAAACACATACACACATATCACAGGTATAAAAAATCTTGTGCATATTTAAATATACCAATTATCCCCTCTTCATCTACTCTTGAATTTAAGCCCCATGGGAGCAGCAATTTTCCCACCTTGCCCATTGTCTCATCATGAGGATGACAGGGCAAATGCTTCATGTTCTCTTAATGTGTTTGTCATGAATGAATCAATGAATAGTTGGTCATCCCAGATCGACAGCTTGTTAGCACTGTGCTTGGCCACCCTTGGTCATTGACCTGACTTCAGATTCTCCATCTGTAAAATGGGGAAATAACAGCCCCTTCCTTTAAGAAGAATGGGGAAAGATGACAATGCTCACAGCAAGTGGTAAATAAGGAAACACTTGATGGTAATCATTGTGGATGAACTTCTCCACTTATCTTTCTGCACCCTGAGTCCTCAGATGATGGGAGGAATACTCACACACACACACACACACACACACAAATACACACCCTTATGCATATACAAACACACAGACACAGACACATACACTTATACACACAGGCACTCATACATAAACACACACATACAAACACACTTATACACACAGAGACATACACACTTATATACACACAGACATAAACACACACACACATTCATATACACACAGACACACACACACAAACACAGACATACACTTATATACACACAGACACATACTTAAACATACTCATACACACAAACACATGCGCACAAACACACACACACACACACATATACACAAATTCTCACACCCGCCTCAGCTCTCCTGAATCAGAAACTCCAAAAATCCAGGCCTAGAAATAGAAATCTATATTTTAAGGAGCCTTCAAGGTGATGGCTACACATACAAGTTGAGAATTCTGGACCAAGAGCAAAAGGCAACTGAAGAAGACTCCACTCCTGGCTGGAATGTCAGAGGTTTTCTCTGATTAGAGGGAGAGCCAGAAGTATCTTTGAGCCTCCTGTGCTCTAGAACTTTCCTCTTTTTTTCAATCATCAGGAAGGCCCTGCCTTCCATGTTGCTGGCAGAGACATTTTGCCTCCATCTTTTTTAAAGACAGTGCCTTCAGCGACAGGAAGCGTGACAGTTGCTGCTTGCACACCTGCTCTGCTCTGCTCTGCTCAGGGCAGACTGGGAAGAGACTCAGAGGGAGCTGGGGTTGAAGGCACGAGGCAGAAGACAATAGGACCAAACTAGTCAGAGCTTTCAACAAGTGCTGGGGAGCCTAAGGCAGGGCAAGATCTCCATTTGAAAAGCAGGGAGAAAACCCTCTGGTCCCTCAGAAGACTGAGGGAAGTTTGGAACTGTGACAGTCCCTGGCAATGGCAATTGTCTGCTTAGCAAAACAGCCATCAGCTATAGCCATAAGATGCAGGAACTCTAGAGCTTTACCTGGGTGGAGGCAATGTACAGTGGAGAGAGGTCAGTGGCATTGGATAGGCACAGGGACCACACGGCTCACAATGGATACAAAAGTATAGCTGAAAACTTTGAGTACCAGGGTTAGAGCGGCTGCTGAAGAGGTGCAAACTCTAAGTCCAAGAGTCAATATTACTCTTCCTCTCCTACTGAAGAAAGAACCACCATTCCAGTCTATGGCCTCCCCCATGAAGCCTTGAGCGTCCATTCTCCCATCTCTTAGGCTTGCCATCGAAACCTGCCCACTCTCCCTTTGACTAGGGAATGACAGTGATGTTTTCAGAACACAGGGTAGGCAGTGCGGAAGGGCCCTCGTGCCACTGTACTTTAGTTGTGTGACTCTGAGCTTTATTTTCCTCAAGTATAAAATGGAATCAAGTACTACCTGAGCTTTACCTTCTTATCCAGAAGAATAGTCAAACATCCCATAATGCTTTAGTCAACAATAGGCTATGTGTAGGACAGTGGTCCAATATGGTTCAAATGGAGCCGAAAATTTCCCATCCCCTAGCCACAATGTAGCCACGATAACACTCCAGTACGATGCATTCCCACATGTGGGTTGTGATGCTGGAGTGAGCAAACTTGTTTGGATATTGTGCTGGTTAGTTTTTGCCAACTTGACACAAACTAGGGTCACCTGGGAAGAGGGAACCTCAACTGAGGAACTGTCTCCATTATGTTGGCCCACGGACACATCTGTGGAACATTTTCTTAATTGCTAATCGGTGTAGGACCACCTAGCCCACTGTGGGTGGAAACTTCCCTAGGCTGTATCTATGCTATATTTTTAAAAAGTAGCTGAGGAAACCACGGGGAGCAATGCAACATCCCTCCACAATCTCTGCTTCAGATTCTGCCTCTAGGTTCCTACCTTGAGTTTCTGCCTTGGCTTCCATTGATGATGGACTGTAACCTACAAGACAAATACACCCTTTCCTCCCACGTTGTTCTTTGGTTAATTACAGCAACAAGAAGCAAACTAGGTCAGACATGAAGAAGAGTTACACAGAGATCACTATAGTTGGACTGCCCACTGTACTCAGTATAATGATGTGCTGGGCATCCCCTGTAGCCTCAATTAATGGGCTATCTACTATTTAGCTTAGGCGTGTTATCTATATAAGGACAGTAGACTATCTCAGGTAGGTTTGTGTAAGTCCACTTTGCAATGCTTGTGCAATGATGGAATTGCCTAGCCTACCATTTCTCAGAGTGCATCCTGAGATAACACATAACTTCATTAATAATAAAGACCGCCAATATCCATTGATGATTTTCTATGCTCTGAGTACCACAGGTATGTGTTGGCCCACAGTTTCTCTGGGTCAGGAATGTGGACAAGACCACCTGTATCCTGTGCTCCAGTCTCAGAGGGCACAATTCAGGCCTCAGGTGAGCTGTAGTCATTCTAAGGATCTGGCGGGGAAAAAGGATATTTCACAGAGGAGTCTGAGGAAATATTCTCCAAGGTCTGCCTTCAAGATTAGCAATTCGGATAGACAGACTGCAGGCACACCTCACTAGGAGCCCAAATATGAACTGTCACCCCCTCATGGCTCATCATATACTACTTATCTGGTATTGATCCCTTTCCTTTTAGATTGCATGGGATGGATATGAATACATTCTTTGCCCCCCACCCCCAGGTCTTGGGCTTTAACATGAACCCATTTTTTTAGCCAATGGGAGATGAGTAGAATGTACTGTATAGAAGCCAGAGCACGCTCTTCTCTACTTTATCAAAATTGCCCAAGAAGAATGAGAGACACTTGACAGAATCCTAAACCAAATCCATGGTTCAACCCAAATCAGGCACCCTCCAACTAACTGGAGCTAAAAGAACAAAAATAGACTCGTTATTTACCATTGAGGGTTTTCTTTGGAGGGGGGTGGAGTGGGGAGGCAGGGCTTATTATGCAGCATGATTTCAGTGGTAGCTAATGGTTACACTGTCCAACACAATCACAAAAGAGGAAATGTAATGCTTCTTAGGGTGACTCATGGGGACCTCAGAAGGAAATGAAAAGACTACGGAGCATCCCATGTGTGGGCTGAGCTTAGAAGTGAGAGACTCTAAACGTAGACCTTCTCTGGCCACACTTGTGAGTGTAACCCAGTGGCCAGCATCCAGGTTTGTGCACACGCAGATATGTGCTAAAGAACACCCTGAATATTAACTCATCAGCACTGAGGATGAGTATAGTATGGACACAATCCCCTCATGGTAACCGTGAGTGTTGATGTCTCTTTAAGTCAACGCCATTTTTTTTCTATATTTTTTTCCCCAGGAATTAATCTTTTTGTATTATTATGATGTTAGGTTTATCTTGAGTGAAACGTGGATGTGAATTTTATCTCAGGCTTAAAACATAATTGAGAGATAGAAAATTTAAACACCCAAGGAGAACCATTGTGCTATCAGCAGTGCTGGGCTCGGAAGAGAAGCGGGGGCCCACGTGTAGCGTCGTCTCCTGCGTCGGCCCCTCCTGCCGTCTTATCACCCCGACCATTTGGATGAAGTTATTTGCTCAATTTAGGAAGCCATTACAAACAGGCTAAGAGGGCTTGACAGCGCATGCACTCAACCACAGACAGGAAGCATGTTTTCCAGGCAGCACTGACCATGCTCAACCCTGATCCCACTTATCCCATGGCTTAGTAAGCAGCAACTTGGGCTATTGAAAAAAAAAGTCATTTGATAAAACTGTTTTACCAGTTAAACAAATGTGAAGAGCTCTAGATTTAAAAAAAAAAAAACCTCAAACACATGTTCTTGCCCCCAAATGTCTCTGGATAGGCTACTCACAGCTGCAGCAGGCCTTTCAGAAGGGAGCCTGGTCTGTTATTCCAAACTATCTCCTACAGAATTACCATCTTCCTCCATACTGTGTTTCCAAGGCCATTACCAATCGGCCAGATGTGTCTAACCCACATCCCATAGCCATGTGTGTGTGCCCTAGCTGGCACAATACAAACCAATAAATTTAACTAAAAATGTTATGAGTTTTCTTTCTGTGATTTTCTTCCTCTGTGTGCACTGCTCTTGTAGACAGTGGTGTCACACCACACTGTCAAGATGTCAGACTCTTCCAAGAGGCTTCTAGAGTTTTGTTTCGTCTTTAAATCAGAAGTCATCCTGGTGGTCAGCAGGTACAGGCACTTGCCAGCAAACTTGATCACATGAGTTTTGTTCTCAGGTTGCATAAGAGAACTAAAGGGAGAAACTGAATCCTGCAAGTCCTTTGACTTCCACACATGTGCTTTGCCAGGCACATGCCTATACCTCTACCTAGCCCAATAGATAGATAGATAGATAGATAGATAGATAGATAGATAGATAGATAGTAGATAAGATAAATGATAGACAAATGTGAAAATAATTTTAAAAGTTATTCAATATCCCTTAAGTTCTGTGTGAGCTTACTTTCATATCTAGAAAGCTCTTATAAGTTAACACCCTCTTGACCCCCCACATTTTAGTGGACCTCTACAATTCTATCCCTAACACCTATCTACAAATTTATTTTATTATATTTATTTTATGTGTATGGGTGTCTTTCTTGCATATGTGTGTACACCACATGTGTTCCTGGTGCCCACAGAGGCCAGAAGAGGATATCAGAAAGCCTGAAACTAGAGTTACAGATTGTAGTGAGCTACCAGGTACCATGTGCTGGGAATCAAACCTAGGTCTTCTGAAAGACCAGCCAGTGCTCTTAACGGCTGAGCCAACTCTCTAGGCACAGGTTTTAACAATATTGAAGAGCATATGAAAAAAAAGTGCACTTATTGGGTTCTACCACTCTGGGTCTTGGTGTCCTCATCTGGGAAGTGGGGACAAGAGGTGGCAGATCTAGTCAGAAGCTGGCATGTGCAGACTCTCAGGAAAGGATGACACCATTGTTATTCCTCCAGTACCCCTATCTTCCAGTCTCTACCCCTCAACTTAGCCCACCGTGGTTTTGAAAAAATGTCCTTCAGGCTGCAGCTAAGGTAAGGCCCCAAAGTCAATTCACACTTTTTAGTAGGATTACATGTTAAGCCCTGCAGTGTCATATGGATAGGATGGTTATTCTCCATGTTCTCAGAGCTAAGAGGAGCAGCTGAGAGACCCAAGTTCTTGAGAAAACCAGTGTCTCGGGTTAGATGGGACAGAAGGGCCCAAGCTGTCCTTGGTGATTGAAGCATAGTCCCCTGGTCCTACCCTCTCCCCACTGTAAGCCTCTTTTGTTATCCATCAGAGCCAGCACCTGTCTGGAACAGGGTACCTCAAACAGCCTCTTCTATCTGTAACACACTGTACCAAGTCCCTGGACGCTGAGCTGCCTGGGAGGCACTGAATCAGAAATCTACATTGCCCTCGTGTCAAGAAGAGAAAGTGGGCATAAGACGCCAAGGACGTGACAGGGAGATCCTCACGTCCCTCTCCCAGCTCTAATCTTGAATAGCAAAGGACAAAATGCTGACACCCGATTATCTTGCTCAAGAACAAGAGGACATGTTCCGGCTGTCTCAGAACTTCACCCTGTTCTTTGTCCTTAAATATAACTAAGCTGCATTTGTTTTTCCCAAGTCTCGCTTCCTTAACTCTGAAGGTCTGCCTCCCCGAACAGTAATCACCATATTTTTAAAAAGCCCTGTTCTTTGCTCCAGTTGGCCCTGAAGACAGAGACCATCCTGGTCTTCCAGCTGCAGTAGGTTATTTATTTATTTTTAGAGGACAGGCAGAGTCAGCTTCCAATCCTTCATCTTCCCCTAAGGGAATTCAAGGCACAAAACAGAAGCGGAGTTCAACATTCGATATCTGCAAGAGCTTTATCAATGTCACGGGTGTGAAAAACATTCGTGTGCATCCAGTGACTGTCATTTGTCTGAGCGATCAATGTTTACTGAGTGTCTGTGAGGGGTCTGGTATGGAGCTGGTCTGAGGGATACAATAACACCAGCAATAACAAAAGCAGAGACAATGGAAGTTACTATTAGTGAATGCTTCCCGGGAGCCTGGCAGTCATTCATACAGTCTTTTAAACTTCACAACAATCCTGTGAGACAGATACTATTATTATTTTCCTTTTTTTGTACATGAATGGAGTAAATAAGGCACTGGCAAGATCAACATAACTGTGAAGAGCTGGAATGGAGGGCTGGCAGGTGACTCCAAAGTGGATGAACTTGACAGCACATGGTAGCATCCCTCCAGGGAAGCTTGGGCAGAGTCTGCCCTCAGACAGAGTATTGGAGGAATAGCAATAGCCCATTGGCTGATACAGTGTCTTACTATGTAGCACAAGCTAGCTTTGGGTTCTTAGGTGATCTTCCTACCTCAGTCTCCTGAGTGCTGAAATTACAGCCATGCTCTGACACACCCAACCGCAGTGCATTCATTTTTATCACTCTAGAAAAACAGGAATTTCTGCCTCCAGGAGGTTGGTTTATGGGATTCATAGGCTATCACCAGTTAAACTTTAGACCACTCTAAGGCCACATGTTTGATGTGTGTGTGTGTGTGTGTGTGTGTGTGTGTGTGTGTGTGCAAACTCCTGAGAAGTATTATTATTCATCCTTTTGTCTTTGCGCCTTCTGATTTCAAATACATTAATGAAATTTTTGTTGTCTTTGGTCAAAACTCACCCAGTTTCTCTCATCCTTTCTAGAGAAAAAGAGAAACAATTGTTCTGGAAACATCACCTGGCTGCAGACATTAGGGAAAATTGTGTTCCCATTGAAGCCATCCTGGCTTGAGACCTTAGAATGGAGCTTGGAAAGAGGGGATGAGCTCTGGACCATAGATACTAGCCCCTCTGGCCACGCCCAGATCACCTGGGCTTCTGCTGTCTCCCAAACCCCAGCACCACAGGTTTCTACACTCCTAGGCCTTTTATAGTAACATTCCCTACAGTCCCGCCTCCCTTCCTGTCTCCTTGCTCTCCTTCCTCTCTCTCCTCTCCCTCCTCCCTATTCTCTCCTTCTCCTCCTCCTCCTACCCAGAGCCAACCACCAAGTCTCTCGCCATCAGCACTCCTGTCAGAGTGTTGATTGCTAATAAAAGCCATGCAATTGTTGATTGGGAATAAGAAATAAAAATAAAGTACTTGAGCTGACCAGCCACTGAGCTGGGCTACATTTCAAGATTGTCATCTTGAAGCCAGGGAAACAGGAAAAATAGCTGCCAGCTCAGGCTGACTCCCACACCAACCACCCCACCAGTCCCCAAACTAGCATCTATCACCTCCTTCCAAAGCAACACAGCTTTCTTATGTTAGCCTGTGCTCTCAGCCAAAGATTCCTAAACCCATCCCTGTCTGGGCCTCTTAGACATGTTGTACATGTCACCAATTCTGCCACCAAGGGGACATGTGTTTGTTCATCCACTGTGAGATACTGTTAGACCAGGGATGGCTGGAAGTCTGTAAGAGCTAGTGTAGTCGTGTAGGATGGAAAGGTATGGAGCCCAGACAAAGAGCATGGTGATTTCCAGAGGAGTCTCAGAGATGTGGAAAAGGTGGAAATGTTTTCTGACATGCATGCTGGCTCCCACCATCAGGAGGAAGGCTGCCAGTTCATACACAGCAAACACATGAAATGATGCAGGGTCAAGATCATAGGCAAGACTCCACCTGCATCCTCCCAGTTTCTGGGAACTGTGAATGTCCCCATGATCTTACTTTAAAGGTACTTGGAAACAAAGCCAGATATATATTTCAGTAGTAGTAGGTAGGGTTAACACTATAGGGGTGGCTTGGAGTCTCTAGAAGAAATGCTCTGTGGCTCTAGTAACATTTCAAGAGCTCAGGGCTTTGGGTCATACTGGAAGTGAACCTACTAGTGATAAGAGCCATTCTTTCCCTCTACTTCAACTACTCACCTATCTGGAACCTTTGGGAGAGATAAGTTCTATGTGCTTAGGTGAGGCCATACTTCGAGCCAGAGGGCAGAGGCAGAGACCTAGAGGGAAGAGAGATGCTATGGCTTGAGTACATCTTATCTCTCACATGCTTATGAGTTTGAACACTGGATTCCCAGCTGGTGGAGATGTCTTGAGAAGTCATAAGTTATCTAGGAGTTCTTGGTTAGCTGGAAAAAGTGACTCACTGGGTGGGGGTGGGGTGAGCAGTGTAAGTTATAGTTTGGCCCCAGTTCAGGGAGAGCTCTCTGCTTCCTGATGGGGTTACATAATAAGCCACATATTTCCACATTCACAGAAATATGGCCATGCCTTCTCCATCACGACAAACTGTGAGTCAAAACAAACATGTCCTCTCATAAACTGTGTTAGGTGTTCTCTCACACAGACTAGACAAGTAACTAGTGAAAGAAAGGTTTAATTTGCAAGGTCTATGTGATTTCCTCATGGATTGCACAAAAGTGGTATTGCCAGTGTTTTCTAGATTCTTCCTTTAAAGTGCTTTACTGTGCCTCTGTTGTTGAAAAAAAAGAATTTCTACTACAAACTGAAGATTCTCAACAAAATCCTCGGCTGTTTCGCTATTTGGAGATAATTGGGTAACATGGTCACCTCTTGGTGACACGGTCATCTTTCAATGCAACCATGGCTAGAAGAATGTGACAAGCAGGTGTGAGTAATATATCCTGTTAATTTCAGTCACGCAGGACCCACTCCTGAGTTGGGAATGGTTGAATTCTGCTCACCTGTACAAATGGGAAAGGCGCTAACAACCTGAGTTCAATCCCCGAGGCTTAGATGGTGAAAGGGGAAAATCAACTCGAACAACTTGTCTTTTGACCTCCAATATGTACCCATGTTACACACACTCTCACACACACACACACACACACACACACACACACACACACACACACACTTAATTAACTAATGTAAACAAAACAAAAAAAACACTTGAGATCATTTTATAAGGAGGGAAGGGAGAGCTGGACGCTGTAAACACAGCCAGCAACGGCCAAAGAGCTGCCAGGGATCGAGGACCACATGCAAATTCTCTCATTGAATTATTAGATTTTTAAATGGATCTTCAAGGGGGTATGTATGTAGCTTAGTTGGTATAGAGTTTGCCTAAGAGTTATGGACTTCTGGGTTCAATCCCCAGCAATGCATAAAACCAAGCAAGGTGGTATATTTCTGTAAGCACAGCACTTGGGAGGTAGAAGCAGGAAGATCAAGAGTGCATTGTCCTATTTGGCTCCTTGGAGAGTCAGGTCCAACCTGGACTATGTAAGATCTCAAAAAAAAAAAAAGACCTTAATTGGTGATTTCCATCAAGTCAACATTCCACTTTAGGGGTTCGTCTATGTGATGATCTGAGGGTATGGATAATCTGAGGTGAGTATGATAATCACATCTTTTAAACAGCAAGAAATGTCTAGAAATTGGGAAATAGTGCCCAATCACATCTTTCAAATTAAAAAAATCACATGCACACAAACACACACACAAACACACACACACACACACACACACACACACACACACACACCACTTCAAAGATGCCTGCACAGTAACCAGGCATGGTGTCCCAAGGTTGAGCGTCTGATGTCAGACAGATCTCCGAATTGGAGTTCTGTTTCTGTTTCTTGCCACTTTTCCAACCTTGAATTATTTAATTAACTAGTCTTTGGCTTCTTGCCCGGCCATAAAACTGTCCTAAAGCCTGTGTCTACTTGGCCACAGAAACATGGGCTGGAATAGGAGGCAGGCGAGGCCAAGAGGATCTTGTGTTTCATTCCAGTGATCCCATTACTAGCTTGTAATGGAACCCCATCAGAGGGATGCTGGGACTTTTGAATAAGACAGAGCATAAAATGTACTCAGAGTATACTCTGAGCACAGGAAATGCTCATTAATTGGGAACTGCTCTCTTACTGATACTACACAACTGTTGAAAGCTTGCAGCATGTGTTTCACTGAGGGAAACAGCGGGAAGCACCAGCCTCACCCAGTGATCTCATCCCATAGATGAGAAATGTATGTAGCTCAGACTGAGAGATGGTCCAGACTGGGAGATGCTGTAACTACAGCCCCAGGATAAGCAAGAGCACAGTATGGCTCAAGGCAGTCTCCTTGGTTGTTGTCCCAGGGACTGTGCGTCACACCAGGCTGTTTCTGGGTCTGCAGTCGCACTCACCCTGTTCTCATCAGAGAAACCAGCACTATGCTTGGCTCACATCAGGGCCCACTACTCTTAAATGGAATCTGTACAAATGGAGGCAGAAAACAGAAATCAAGTTACATTAAAGACCTTTCCAGGAAAAAGACTTCAAATGACTCAGCATCAATATCCGGCCACCTTCTTCTGTGCAGGCCCCTTAGTCAGGTTCTGTTGCCAGCCATCATTATTGATTTAGGAGTGAGAAGAGACTGCTAAATTATGACTTCTTAAGGCTGTTACCACTGCAGCAACAGAGAAAGGAACAGGTTATCCCTGTACTGGCCAAATGGGTTCAGTCAGGTGATCCAGTTTCTAGGAGATGGGGTTCCTGTAATGAGCAGCCCTCCATCAGCCTCTTTCTTTCTGACTGGGCTTTCGGACCATAGCTAGTGAATATCTGAGGGAGGGAGAGAGAAGAGCAAGCTTTCTTGCTTGTTTCAATTCAAGGTGATTTGCATACCCTAGTAAGCAACAATGACTTCCCTCCCAAAGCATCACTAATCTCAGGCTGGGTCCTCAGTGAATGTGTGACTGGTCAATCTGATGATACTGATGACTCAGATGTTCCTGGCTTCGTCTGCCTCCAAGTCCACCCTACGCTGCTGAGGTCAAGTAGGCACAGACATTGGCTAGCTCCCGACCTGCACATTGATAACTCACTCAGCCACACTGCCCCTCTCAGCTGTCTCCTTTGAACTTTTCTGGCATACCCTGTGTGGAGACTTGCTCAACGCTGCGTACATGCTCTGTCTGGAGGAGCAGAGCAGTGAGTACTCTTGAACTCTTTCTCGAGGGGTGCTAACATGCATTACTGATTTTTTCCATGCAATTGAATGACTACTTCCTCAAGGCTGTGGCCAAGTTAGAGCATTTCTGCTATGGCCTCCCCACCATTCCCAGCCTCACCTCCTTGTTCACTTTTGCTCCCTGAGATCATATTAATATATACAAAGAATTTGTGCATAAGTCAGTCTCCTGGTCTCTACTTTTTGGGGTTCCAGCCTGAGATGCTTACTCAGTCTGGACCGTGCCTCATTGAATGGCTTGGATCATTCACTAGCCACATGACATCCAGGACTTCAGTGCTGTGCTAAATGTCACATCAGCCATCCCTTATCTCTTCTAATGGAGAAAAGGAACCAGTTGGAAGGTAAGGGGTGGGTTAGGGGTGTAGCACTTACGTGTATAGAGAGTATGGAATCCTTCAGGTCGAAGACTATGGCCTTTTGTCAGTTATGTTGAAAACACAAGGAAGAAGATCTCTAACTATAAGCTGGAGCTAGAATGTGAAAACCAGAAGTCTCCCATGGGGGGCTGGGAGTCTCTTTTATTTCTTATAGGCACAGAACAGACTGACTCAAAACTCCAGCCAAGTCTAACCGAAAAGTCAACAGTGTTGCAAGGAAAGAAAATACAGGCTTCATAAATTCATGCCAAATCCTAAGCTGTGGGGCGAGGACTTCCTGAGTGATCAAACCTGAGACTCTCATCAGAGGGCTCAAGGATATGAGAATGTTCAAATGATGTGCCAGGGCATCCCACTTGACCATCCCTAGCAATGGCTCCAGGTACTCCCACCTGATCGCCCCTAGCATGGGATACAGGTACTTTCTCTAGTGAAGTGATTCAGGATGCAGAGAGTCAGGTTGTCAGTGGTATATTGAGACAGTGTGCTGGCTTTCCTCTCTAAGAGGGAACAGTGAGAGAGAATGCCTTGGAGCTCAGATCTCCAGGACCGGTGTGCCTCCATCATTTCAGAGGCCAGGTTTAAACACTTACCTTTCTGCCTGATGGGTGTCACCCCAACATAGATGAGGAGGATAAAAGTGAAAGTGGCATCCTTTACCTAGACGGAATTGTGTAGGTGTCCAGTGTGTCAGGTGGCTTAGGGGACAGATCAGTAGAGGGGCACTTGATGTATAACTTCATTTGTACATTTTTTTTTAAAACATGAAGAGTTTGTGAGTAGAAGTCAGTATCAGCTATTGCCATGGGAACATCAAGTTTTCTAACTCAGTTTTTAGTTTTTAAATTAGTTAGTGGACTTAAGCCTATTAACTGAGAAAAAGGTCCCCTTGAGGAAAGAGAACATGACGTTTTCATGTAAAAGTATGGTAAATATACCTGTGACCCTTTCCAAAGGACTTATGGCTAACTGTAATGAATAACTGTGTATTGAGCAAAAGGTGAATACACAGACCTTTAGGTGACTCTCTGAGTATGGATTCCGGGTGGAACTAACAACTATTTGACTGTACAGGTAAAGTAGGGACCACTGAAGTCAGGTGCTCAGTAGAGGTCTGTTCCGAGTCCCTCTCACAGAGGGGCCATTGAATCTTGGACCAACTCTGTCATCATTTTTCCAGTCCCTAGGTATATCACTGGAATACATCTGTTTGGCAGGTGTTTGTTCTCATGTGGGTCCTCTAACAATAAACTGTCAGGGTGAGATGACCTAGAACCATTACCTCACTCAGTCAGTCACATGAGCAATTCAGAAGCTCTACATCCTTGGAAGAAATGCAGAGGTCAGAGTGACCACAAGACTTAAAGACAATTTCCTGTCCTTGATGAAATGCATAATGGCAGATGAACCTAAACCACCTTAACTGGAGGAGGCCCCAGTCATAGTTTCCCTGTGCTAGCTTTACTGTGTAGACCAACATATAATTAGCATTTTTATATGATTGTTGATTTGTCAAATGAACTGTTCTTGCTGTTTATCAGTGAGGCTGAGCTTGTCTTGACCTAGAAAGGGTAACAGTACACCTTTGCATGCGTTAAGACTGTATTAACTTCTTGGGTCTCTGTTTACAGAGATTATATGTTTCTTGATGTTAGTTAGATTGACTAGGCAACCTCAGAGTACTCTGGCCCATATCTCTACTATGATCTCTTCGCCTCCTGCTTTGAGAGTGGGCTCCTGTGGGGATGTACTCAGCACACAGGCAACTCAGAAGGATGGCAGAGCATCAACTTCTGGCCCTCAAGTCTTAAGATGATGTGCAAATACTTCTCTCTTTCTATCTATGGGCAAATGAAGAAAGATAAATAGATACCATGTAGCTTGCTGAAGATTTGAGGGGATTGGCCAACTAGTCATCTCTGTCAATGGTCAACTTAGTAATACATCCTTACCTGAACTCCCTCCTCTGCGTCTTCTCATCCTCACATCTCCTCTCTGTCACCACATTCCTCAGGACAGTACTCATATACACAGACTGTGACTCAAGCTTTCTGAAAAACCCAGACTCAACTCAGACCCTAATCTCCCTGGAACAGACAGTGAGGAAGAGAAAAATCTTCTGTTCTAAACCTTTTATCATGGAAGCATGGAAATTTGCAATGGGGGGGGGTACAGGAGGATTTGATGAACAACTAGATTATTTGATGAGCAAAAGAATTTGGGTGCAGGTATCTCCCTTTAGAATAGAGGAAACAATGTTTTTTTATTTTTTATTTTTTTGTGTGGAAGTTTTTCCAGATGAAAAGGAAAACATTTATTTGGGAGGCTGGTAGCAGCTTTATCCAGCTCACAAGTGATTGTCTTTATAACAAAATGTTTACGAATCAAGAGTTTCTCCTTTCCTTGAAATTTTTCTCTCCTAGTGCTAAAATAACCCATTAGTGGTTTATGTCCTTAGATAATTGTTGCCACTTTTTTAAATGCTTAACAATTCTATGAAGCCGATATCACTAGCTAACATGCCTGGTAGTGCTTGGCAATAAATTGCATGAAGGATGCCTGAGTGCACATGTGGGCAGAGCACAGGGCAACAGTCGCAGAGGAACATGGACCTGGTATGACTTGTTCTTCTCATGCTTTCAAAATAAGCTAGACATTCAGACCTTAATATGAAATTGCCCATTTCTTAGAGGTTGAAAGTCAACTAAAAATGTTGAGAACATCAAGAAGACAGTGTCCAGGGGCCCACTATAATGTCTCATAATGTTCCACCCTCGCTTTACATCCTAAGTATTTAATTGGTTTTATCAAATTCCACACTGTCCATTCATGAGCACCGATGGATAGCACAGTGGGGATAATTATGGCTGACAACAATTAATTGGATATTTCAAGATGGCTAATATGTTTCTAACATAACTTGTGCCTATCTTAGAGTTTCTATTGCTGTAAAACAATGAGCCCCGGGGACAAAGGGGTTTCCTTACACTTCTACATTACTACCTCACTGAGAAAAGTCAAGACAGGAGGTCAAGGCAGAGACCTAGAGGCAGGAACTGAAGCAGAGGCCATGGAGGAGTGCTGCTTACTGACTTGCTCCTCCTGGCTTACTCAAACTGTTTTCTTATACACCCCAGGACCACCTACCCAGGGCTGGACCACTCACAATGGACTGAGTCTTCCCACATCAATCACTAATTAAGAAAATGCCCTGACAAGTTTGCCCACAGGCCAGCTTGGTTGAAACATTTTCTCAGTTGAGATTTCCTCTTCCCAAATAGTCCAAAGTCATAGATCACCTACCCTGATCTGATCAATCCACATCATATACATTGCTGAAACACAGTACCAGGACCCCAAATTTGATTACAGTTACTATTTAAAAATTAAAATATATCAATTTATTACAATGTGAAGAAATACTGATGGGACCTTGTGTGTGGCTCAGTTAGCAGAGTACCTGACTCTTATGCAAGAAGTTCTAGGTTTGATTCCCTGTGCTGAACAAACCAGGCATGGTAACACACACCATGACAATAATTCAAGGTCATCTTCAGTTATACATTAAATTTGGGTGACATGACACCCTATCTCAAAAAGCAATTGAAACTCCATACATGTAGATTTCACTGTTATAGGTCAAAAATATAAGCCATATACTAGCTTTCTACTTCCTGGTGGAATAGCACACAGTACAAAGATAACCTGAGGGTCAACATGCTTGTAGTCCCAGCTTCTTGGAGGCAGAGGCAAGAGGATCTCAAGTTCCAGGCCAGTTCATACTACATATCAAATCAATATATGTTTTTAAAATTATCTATTGATTTATTAGTACACAAATGATACGTGTGTATGTGAGTATGTGTGTGCCAAGAAACACATGTGGTCAGAGGACAACATTGTAGAGTTTCTCTGCTTCCACCTTTGTGCAGGTTTGGGGATTGAACTCTGATCATCAGGCTTGCTCAGCAAGCAACCCAAATGTTTAAAACCTTAAGGAGAGAGATTATTGTAAAAATAATGCAAAGAGAATTCATCTATGGAAGAAGTCGGGTCTAGGGAGCACAAAGGAGAGGCACTGGGTTAGCCCAGGGATGCCCAGGAAGGCTGCAGCTCTGGAGTGGTTGCCAGAGACAGAGATTTGAGGATAAATACAACGGGCCTTAAGCAGGCACCACTGATGGGGAAGGGTGTTCCTAAACTGACCTGCCCTCCTTCCTGGTTCTTCCGACCTTCATCCCGGGGCCCCGAGAGCTATCAAAGCAGCTTCGTCACCTTGCCACTCCTGGCTTCAGTCTTTTCCTACCCCACTCCTAGGCTCACCTGCTTATCACACATGCACATCCGGTCACTTCCATGGGTGAATGTCCCTTAGGCTATTCTCATTTGTCTGTAGAGGTTTCCCAGTTTCCTGGTAGACAGCCCATCAGTAAAACCCTTTTTGAGACAGAAACCAGTTGGATTGATTTTACTCAGAAATCACACATACAATTAATATGTTAGCCTGTCGTGTGCTGGCTCACTGTGGAAGGTTTGCAAATGTATACAACTTTAAGGGAGAAAAGACAAAGTTGAGCGTTACAGAACATATTTTATACATGTAATTTTTCAGCCATTAACTCAAGGAAGAGAGCGCAATGCAATCACTGGGTGGAAACGCTTCATTATTTTTGAAAAATCTTAGGCTAGCACTTTTGGGCATAATCATTTGAAGGTCAGATTGAAAGTGTATTTGTTTTGTCCATGGCTTTTGAGAACTGACAGGCTGTGAGGCACCTCAGAGACCTGGAGATTGAAAACAGATGTGTGTTATTGGTTGCACTTTCTGTATAGTGAACTCAATTCTCACGCCCATCTCACAGTTATACAAAAGATGCGGTAGGCATTTGGCAAGCAGATTTCCACATTACGTACATCCATTCATTGTCTCTACAAACAGATCAGGTGTGGTGGTTTTATATCTTGAACAGATGTGTTCAGGATCCTCTGTAATTCTTTTTTTTAAGTGTGTGTGTGTGTGTGTGTGTGTGTGTGCGTGCAGGTCAGAGGTCAAAGTTTCATGTCTTTTGCCCCTTGTCTTTGGATTTCTGTTGCTTGCTTTAATGAAACACCATGACCAAAAAGCAAGTTGGGGAGGAAAGGGCTTCTTTGGCTTATCCTTCCAGATCATAGTCCGTCATAGAGGAAGTCAGGACAGGAACTCAGATCAAGCCAGGCTGGAACCTGGAGGCAGGAGCTGATGCAGAGGCCATGGAGGAAGGTTGTTTAGGGGCTTGTTTCCCATGGCTCGATCAGTCTGAACCACCAGCCCAGGGATGGCACCACCCATCCCCCTCCCCCAGTAGTCATTAATTGGGAAAATGTCTCATAGCTGCATCTCATGGAGGCATTTCCTCAACTGAGGCTCCTTCCTGTCTGATGGCTCCAGCTGTGTCAAGTTGACACCAAACAAGCCTGTTCACCACTATTGTACTTTTTGAGACACGGATATCACAGAACTCGCCAATTGCCTGGACTGACTGGTTGAGTTCCAGGGAACCTCCTGTCTCTGTAAAGTGGGTGCTGGGGATCCGAACTGAGGTCCTCCTGCCTAAACAGCAAGTACTTTATACTAATGAGCCATCTCCCTGGCCTCAGAATTCCTTATTGAGAAGATTTTTAAAACTTTAGAAAGTTCTTTTGTCAAGTGTTTGTACAATACACAAACGACAGTTTTTGTAACTGACACACTGACAGCATGTTAGTCAATAAAATCACAGAATAGTGGAAACCTTTCAAAGGTCCTATTTTTTTAATGCTCTTTTTTCATATAAATCCCTTTCCAAAGCAGTCCCACTCTCACTTGGCTATTTTTTTTTAAGTCACCTTAACTTTGAGAGGGCAGATTACAGATGTTTATTTATTTTCTTTTATTTTTAAAAATATCTAATGGCAGCAGCTACCTGTCATCACTGGAAAGGTCAGCAAATTTGAAAATTTTTAGATGGCTTTGTAAGAGAAAATGATACCTCGGGCTGCTAAGTCTAACAAGCAAGCATACCAGGGACCGTCTGAGCAGTGCAGGCTCGCTGCCCAGGGACCGTCTGAGCAGTGCAAGCTCGATGCCCAGGGACCGTCTGAGCAGTGCAAGCTCGATGCCCAGGGACCATCTGAGCAGTGCAAGCTCGCTGCCCAGTCGCCATGAAGTCTCTGCAATGTTGCCACGTAAAATACTATCCTCTGCCACCCAGACAGACTGTGGCAAGGCTTATCAGACCTAAGGCGGGGGAGGGGGAGTCTGCAGTCTTCTACAGGGTGGGGAGGCCCCCACTGTTGCTGCAGGAGACCTCACACATCCCAGGAGATGCACAGTTGATTAATGAGAGGGTCACCAAGGCAATGGCGTCTCCCCATTTACTAACACTAGGGAAGTTTAGATCCTTTATTTTGTTTTGTTTTGGTTTTTTTTTATAATGAAAACTAAAAGTAAAGAAGGTTCTCTGATCTTTCTTTCCACATCAGGTACTATGGGGGGAGGGGGGGGGCAGTGCTATGATAATGAGCGTTTGTTGTTTCTGTGTGCCAGCTCTGGTCCCTACCCTTCACAAGGAACAATTCACCCACTCTCCATGAGCATCCTGTAGAACAAACACTGTTTTCATCCCTTTACACTGTTGAGAAGGACAGGAAAAAAGATGGAGGGACTATCCCAAATTTTGAAGACTAGGAAGCGGAGGAGGCAGGATGTGAACCTAGGAATCCTGAGTTCAGAGTACACCCTGAAGCACTCTGCTATGGCTGCCCTGTGCATATTAGAGCTGTGCAGAACCCACATATGTGTCAACCCTTTAATTCTTGGATGTTACAGTTCAAGTCTGAAATGCCTCCTCCCCACCTCCACAGATTCATGTTCTCTGCTCTCAGTCCCTGAACAGTGCCACTTTGAAGGCTGTGTAGTCTTTAGAATGTGTGGCCTGGATGGCAAAGTGAGTCACCGGGGGTGGGATTGGAAGGTTACATGCACACTTGGCCTGGTCTGGTTCTCTCTGGTTTCTAACAGGCCACACTGTGAAAAGCTGGAGCCCTGCACACCCAGGCCACCTCCACTGCCACCGCCATGCCTTTCCCATGTGATAGACTTAAACATCTCCAAAACCTCGAGCCAAAATAAACCTTTCCTCCCACAACTTGTTTCTAGATGGGATTTTGGTTGCAGGCACACAATAGCCACTAACGTGTGAAGATTTGACAATATATGTTTTGCCTAGACCAATCCTTCAAGGTTTAGTGGTACCAGTGAAGACCTCTTTCCTCCTTTAGACCACTTCTTGACACTCTTCTCCCTTGTGGGGCTGCATGGTCTACCAGCATGACTGTTTCTCTGCAGGCTGTTCCAGGCTTACATGAGTCAAGCTGGGTCAATGGTACCCTTTCCTGGGATTTGTGCTTTTACTGCGAGACACAAGGACTGGATGGAGTGGGTCTCATCATAAGGAAGATTATTGATTGCAAGACAATCAATAAATGGCAACTTTCCAGAGAGTTCTCAAAAGTCCCAGAGCCATTCTGCCCTCTGAGCCTGGTGATCAAGATCTTTTCTGACTTGCTAAAGAAATCCCAGGGTCTTTCCCTGAATCCATTTTCATTTTGCTTAAATGAATAGTTCAAACATAGCCAAGCTACAGAGCCTCTGGAGCCTCTACCCTCCCTCAACCCACAGATCACCAAGGATTGGGGTCCTGTTTGCTCACAGGCTGTGAGGGCCTTGTACATTCTCTCTGCTTCCTATCTATCTCCAGAGTTCCGGTGCCCAGCACTTCCTGTGCCCCAAAGCTGGTATCAGCAAACGCTTGCTGAGCTCACACCGAGTGGGCCCATAACTAGGTACTGTCCTTGAGTGTGGTCCATTCTCTGTCTGCTGATGTTCACAGCAAGAGCCTATCTCTGCAAAGAAAATCCAGGTTGGAATCATTAAACACATTTTTAAAAAAATGACCTTTGCCTGCTGAAAGCATAATCCATTAATAATGTACCTTGTACTGGAGAGATAATGGGAACCTCCCACCAGGGAATTAAAGAACTATGGGAATTTGGGGGCACCATTCTTCCTCCAAAACTGCTTTATTCCCCCCGAAGTTCAGACAGAGGTGCATGCATAGGCCCTCTCTGTCTGTAGCAGGAACATGTGCAGAGAGGGATTTGAATTAAAGAGAAGCAATATCCAGCCAGGTCTACTTATCCATTCTCCCCAAAGACAGCCCAGCAGAAAGCTACAGCCTGACTCTCCCCAGTCTAATTAGTAGTGGGGAATTTTCTGGTCTCTAACCATGGGCAGTACAGCCAATTATTGGCAGAAGCAGAGGACTGGTCTGAGCTGGCACTCAAGTTAGGTGTTGTGACTCTGTAGGATATAACTGTTCCACAGCCTCAGAGACTGCCAAGTCTCCACCTCTCTCCCAGGGACCAACGGAGGCTCTGTCACTTCTGATTCATAGAGTCACAGAGGCTCCGGGTTGGAGAGACGTTAAAGGTCACCTTTGCTCCTGACAGGAGATTTACTGCCTCCTGAGGCTGGCCACTCCATCTTGGAGAGCTCTGACAGGTGGAATGTTCTTCTTTGCACAGAACACAGCCAGACCTCTGCTCCTTGCTGGGGCCACCAATATAATCAGAACAGATCTTGGGGCTGGAGAAGCAGTGAAGACAATAAACCCAACAGGTTTTGCTGGCCTGCTATTTAAAAAAAAAAAGTAATTATACACATAAGTACATGGAAGTATCTGAATAGGAGTGCAGGTGCCCACAACGACCAGAAGAGGGCAGCAGATACTCCTGGAGTTACGGTGACAGGTGACTTTGAAATGCCTGATGTGGGTGCTGACAATCAAACTGGGGTCCCCTGTAAGAGCTGTGTGTGCTCATAATGGTTAAGCCATCTCTCCAGCCTCTGTCTCTTGTCGCCGCTCATGAGCAGCTTTCAAGAGCATCAGTGGTAAAATACGCCTCTTGGGCAAAAACTTTTGTTGATTAAAAAATAGTGGTTAAGAATTTTGGTTGAATTTTAATAATAATGAATGTGGACTGTTCTTTCCCTGAGCACATCGCTATTTCTAACTCTTAGTGACACTGCATTCTACCTGGGCCCTAATTTGGAGAACTTTTACAACTGGCCTCCCAGACGTGCAAACTCAGCAATATCTGCTCATTTCCAGGGACAATTCTTAAGGCTTGACTCCGTTCCAGCTCTGTGAGCACAGTTCATGCATCTGATTCCCATGACCCTACAGATCCCAGCTGCAACAGTAAATTCAAAATAAGCACTGTAACATGGAAGACTAAAATAAATCAGAAAATGAGTTACTGCGATTCTGTGTGAGCACTTGAGGTTTTGTCTGTTTGCTCTTTAATTTGTTAAGTGCACCAGCACGAAGTAGGAAGAGTGATAGTTTCTGTTTGGCAGGTACACTGCGTTTGGAGTGCTTAAAAGTCTCCAGACTTTGGCAGGGTCAGGCTGGAGAGATGACTCAATGGTTAAGAGCACATGTTGCTCCCCTAGAATACCCGGGTTCAACTCCCAGCACCCACAAGACAGCTCACAACCATCAGCAACTCCGCTCCTAGGGGATCTGGTGCTCTTTTCTGGCCGCCATGGGTACTGCATGCACACACTACATAGATATGCATGCAGACGACATTCATACACATGAGATAAAAACTAATAAAATATCAAAAGAAATATGAAATAACCTTGTTTTCAAATTTCTGTTTTTTTAACTGAGGGATTACTGAGGTTAATGAAGCTGTACTATTAACATACCACAGGCTAGTTTTCCCTGTTTATAAAAGCTATAGTACCATGTAATAAAAATGTTAATCCATTAATTTTTTCTTATAAATTCTGTAATATTGCTTGTAATTTTTACTGGCATGATTAGGATTAACTTTTTGAGAAGACGATCTTAGCCAGGCTGGGTGCAAATATCCTATGTAGCTGAGGTTGGCCTTGAACTCCTGATCCTCCTACCTCGAACTCCCAAGTATTCAGTATGGTCAGTGTTGCTTTTTTCACTCCAGAGATGTGCTTGAGCTGATGATGCCCCAAAGGTGCTGGTTTAAGAGAAGCTACTGCAGACAGGATGAACCCAAGCAGAATGTCAACGTGAGCCACAAAGCCCCAGGATGGGTATCTAGGATCTATAGGATTAGGGAGACAGAAAAGGAGCCAACCCTGAGAGGTAGCAGAGTTTCCTTTGTACTAGTTCAGTGAAGGCATTCGATTTCCAAGACCCAAAGAGTCATTAGCCTCCATCTGTAGACATGTCAGTGTTTAAAGGACTCTAATCTGGGCAGTAGAACCTGGGGCCAAGTAGATGTGACCTACAGAGAGCAGATGACACCTTAAGGTACACCTGGGTGAATCAAGGAAGACCTGGGGAGAGCTGGTCTGTATTCAAGAACAGACACATCCTGTGGTACTAGAATCACTCGATTATCTAACAAGGGCTCAGGGCATTAATAGCTGGAGGGTCGCAGTTATCCATGTCAGCCCACTCTGCCTGACTCCCTTTAAAGAAACTCAAGGAGATAAATGTGTATGTTGCCACTGGCCTCTTGGGCCCTACAACTCCCTTAAAATCTTGCTAGTATATGAAAATAATGGACACCATCTTCCAAAGGCCATTTGTTAGAGGGAAAAGATGCTTGGAGAACTTACCAGCTATCTTCTGCTCCCATTCTCCTTGATGGGAGATGGGCATAGCTAGCCTGCCAAATCCAGTCTGAGAAGGTTGGGGACTCAGGTCTGAATCAGCTTGTTCTTTCACTCCAGATGTGGTAGAACACCAATCCTACCTCTGCCCTTCGCCCTGAGTGGTCCCATTATACTCAGAAACTTTTGATATCAGTACAAGACATGACCTAAATCCTGTGCACGGTGACCTTATACAGCTTAACCCTGGATCCAGGTTGTTAAGATCCCAAGTAAGTGGTGTCCTTGCCTCCCTGGGACACTGAGTTGTGGCTGGTACCTTATGTCTCTGTAGAGTGGAACTCCATCTCGCCACCAGGAGTGGAGAACTGAAGTCATCATCCAGGGAAAGAAACCAATAGGACTGGGGATAAGGTGGTGTCCCCAACACCCAATGTGAGAACCAAAGGCAGGAATGGGTTCTGGACCTTAGAGAAGGTCAGAAGGGATGCTGGGTCTTTCTGTCCAGAAAAGAGATAATACAGGGATCCCAATGCATTCTGTGCTGATGAAATGCAGTCTCTGAGATCAGGTAATTTATTAACAATGATGGTTCGTTTCTTACTGTTCTAGAAGCTTTAAAATCAGAGAACAAGAAGTCAAAGTGTGACACGTGACTCTTGACAGAATCGTGCCAGGCTACAATGTGGATGGGCAAGAGAGAATGGATATGAAGGGGAAAGGGAAATCCTATTCTTTCATCAAGACCCCACCGCTATGGTAACTAACACACTCCCAAGATAATGGTGCTAATCCATCCACCAGGGCACAGCCCCATGGCCTAGTTACTGCTTTGAGTTCTCCTGTCTCCAAAAGTTTGCATTTCCAACAATTGAGTTTCCAGTGCATGACACTGGAGGACACATTCAAACCATACCAGTGGAGTAGTTCAGAGTCGGGCGCTAACATGGTGATTCGTGAAGCTCTGAAAGCTCTGAGAAGCTGATTCAGCCACTGCCTCCAAATCAATCGGGCCTAGAGCCTAGAGACCCAACAAGACTTAGGTTCAAGGAGATGGGCTTCTGACAGACAGACTCAGGAAAGCTCTGGATGGACTGAAGTGGAATAGACAACCTTGGGAGCCCTTGAATGAGCAGAGAGGAATCATTGCAAGGATTATGATCCCCCCAAACTCCATGAGACTCGAGAAATCTCAAGAACTCCCAAAAGTGTGCATTGCTGCATATTCCTAGCTCCGATGTCTTATGCCTGACACTGCATCTTGCTGCTGTCCTTCTAGTTTCGTTAAGTGTGAGGAAATGAGGGCACGATGACAAACACTGATTAACCAGTGCTGCAGCAGGGGGACGGACGTCATCTTCCTCTCTCTCTCCCTCCCACCCTTTCTCTCACCCTTTTGGCTCTCTTTTTTACTGAAGATGCACTGTTCTTTGTCCTAACCTATGGAACGGTGGGTTAATTGGCTTATAGAGCTGCTGAATATGGAACAGAGTCCTAATGGAGATTTAATCAAAGGAGACAGTTATGTCGAGTGAGGTGTAAAAGCCATTGAAGATGAATGGAGATGGGTACAGTTTTCTCCCTAGAGTTATTCACAGCCATTTTAATAAAGTGCAAGTTTAACTATCAGATGGATTGTGTGACCAAGTGTCATTTGGCTGTAGGGCACAGGAGGCCAGGCAAAGGAAGCAGAACTTGGAATGGCCCACAGAGAAGGCAGAACCTCTAGCTGTCTCAGGTTTAGTGTTTTGGGCAAAGCCTACCTATCATTGATGTGACTCATGTCAAAGCATTGGTTCCTAAGGCCTCTATAGCTAGTGGTCAGTGACCTCAGGGGTTAGAGAGGAACATTAGTTCAAGGCTGTGATAGGAGATCCATTAGCTCAACATTCCCCAGAAATGTGTACTTGAGTCTCAGCATCCTTCCTTGTCAGAGCCTTTGGTCACTCTTCAGGGCCAGTTTTAGAGGCCATTCTGGGAAGGCCTTTAGAAGCACCTCTCTCTGCTCTTCCCTACAGACATTGTGTTTCTGGTAGTTGTTATGGCTTGAGTGTGGGCTTTCTCACTACAGGCTCCTGGGTGTGAACACTTGGTCTCCTGCTAAAGGTGCTGTTGGGGAAGGTGATGGAAACATCAGGAGGTGGATCCATATTGGAGAAGACTAGACTGATTGAACATGACTGGAGTATGATTTTGAGGTTTTATAGCCTAACCCTCTTCTCTCTCTCTCTCTCTCTCTCTCTCTCTCTCTCTCTCTCTCTCTCTCTCTCTCTCTCTCCTTCCCTCCCTTCCTCCTTCTCTTTCCCTCCTCCACCTTCTTCCCTCTCTCCACCTTCCTTCCTCCTTTGGTCTCTTTCCCTCCCTCTATCCCTTTTCCTATCTCTCCCTTTCTCTCTCTCCATCTCTCTCCCTCTCTTCCCTCCTCCCTCCATCTCTCTCCCTTTCTCCATCCCCTTCCCCCCTCCTTCCTGTGTGCATTCATGTGAGAACTTCTGCTTCTGTTGCCATGCCTCCCCACCCATGATAGCCTGTGATAGATGATATCCTATCTGGAACTGTAAGTCAAAATGAATCCCTTCTGCCTTAACTTGTTTTCTATCAAGATAGTCTATCACAGCAACCAAAAAGTAACTAATAAAGTAGATGTCTGCCATCATATTAGACCAAGATCTCCCCAAAGCATGTATACACACACACACACACACACACACACACACACACACACAGAGAGAGAGAGAGAGAGAGAGAGAGAGAGAGAGAGAGAGAAAGAGAGAGAGATCTTATCAGTGAGAGTATTCTAGACAAGCTGCAGTGTAATTGCTCCTTTACTCGTCACTATGGTGCAGTCATCTTTTCTCGGACCTGCATGTTTTGTGACACCAAGCTCCTCAGCAGCTGGGTCGTAGCACTCTGTATGCTGCTGGGTTGTAGCACTCTGTATGCTGCAACACATGCTATTGAGCAAACTCCCGTCTCTTTCCTCACAGAGGCATCACTGAAAGGACTAGTCTACCATATATATGTTTTGGAAATTTTGTCCAATTAGCTCCCCCATATACTCCTGGAAGGAAAATTGTTGAGGTCAAAGTTTTGATACAATATTTTCAAACTGCATTCCAAAAACCCAATGCTGTGTGCTCACACACACCCCCGCAGATCTGTCTGGGGGTATCTACTTCACTGCAGACTTTCTAGGCATTGTCAATCAAGTTCATTCTTGCCAATGATGGGAAAAACTTGACATCTCATTCTTATTAAATTTGACAATGTAACAGTCCAAGAAAGTCTCCATCTAAGGAGATGGCATAACTACACATCCTCCTGGGGGTATGAGAGCTCCAAGAGCCCATACTAGAGAGAGAAGAGCTCCCTGAGACTTTTATTGGACAAATGATACAGGTTAGGAGCTGCCTCCTCAAGAAAGAGATTAGCAATCACATATAGTTTGGTTCACTTAATACCCTTGGGGGAGGGGATTCTAGATGACCAAATTTCCTGCTATCCAATGCTTGTCTCAAGCCATAGATGTGAGAAGGAGATCTAAACAATTCTGAGTATTAACAGGAGCAATACTTAGTCCAGGGAAGTATGTGTAAGATACAGGCTTCTAGAACAGAGACATAGGTCCCTCGATATATGATATGACTTACAGACTAAACATTGTAGGACAATTTCAGAACCCAGGAACTGGACAGAGTTCTGGCCCTGAGGCTTCAGCCTGATGACTCCTTGGGTACCCATGTTCCTGTGCACTGGGAACTCTGGATGTAAGAGCAACAGGTGAAGTGTGGGCTCAACTGACAGAGGACCAGGACTGCTGACAGCCTTCCGGGATGAGCCCTCACTGCTTAAAGGACTAGGCAGTTCTGGGTCTACTGAGCAAGAACTCATCTTCTTTCTGAAAACATAGATACCATTTCTTTTGACATAAATCCTTTTCTGGTGTTGCGGTAGGAGCAAGTGTGTTCATTTCCTGCCTAAAGAAATGATTTCGACTGATGCTTTTCCTGTATCTGCTGGCACCACGTCTTGGTCCCATGGTCCCGGTTATCAACAACCCAAGAAACTTTGGTGACTTCCAAAGAAGATGCCTGATTTGCAGTGAAATAGTATTTGGTCCCCAAGGGGTCAAGACCATAGCAAGCTGATGTTTGAGGCTACATCCAGCTGGTGACTAACTCTAAAACCACATCCATGAATCAAATCAAATGGAACCAGAGCCACCTTTATATTTAAGAGGTGAGTGTAATTTGAGGATCGAGAAACAGCAGGCCAAGGGCTAAACAAATAAAGACACAGAAATAAAAGCAATTGTTAGTGGGATATCAACAGGTTAAGAACTTTGCCATCTACACAGCTAGAATGTCCAGGGAGCCTCATTAAACGTACTATGGAGTGTTAACTTACTGATCTGTGTCTTATAACTTCAGCAAAATACCAGAGACTGGGCAACTTTGTGAAGAAAAAAATGTTTATTTAGCTCACAGCACTGGAATGGCAAGGGCTTGCATCTATGGTGGCCTTCTTTGACCTGAGGTAGACAGAAACCATGTGCTAAGGAGAGGAGAGAGAGAGAGAGAGAGAGAGAGAGAGAGAGAGAGAGAGAGAGAGAGAGAGGCGGGGGCAGAGAAAGAGAAAGTCAGATGGACAGACTACAGACAGAGAGAGAGTCAGAGACAGACAGACAGACAGACAGACAGACCAACCACACAAAGGCAGGGGGGGGGAAGGGAGGAAGGGAGGGATTTCTAGCCTATACTTTGTATTCTAATGGCACTACTGTTCAGTCAAGGGTGTGCCCTGATGACCTTATTTAATCATGGGCACTTTCCAAGTCCCAGCTCTAAGCACCACGGGCACACTCATTTTTCACTGTTTTGGTATTTCACAATAACATTAAATGTCTACACATGAACTATCAGGGCATATACTCCACTCGAATCCAAACCACAGTGGCGAGCCTGCTGCAGTCTCCTGAGAGGCTGGACTGCCCCAGCCTACGGGAGGACATGGTGGAAGTCTCCTCTTTCCACAGATTCTCATGCCACTCAAGGGCTGCTGGGGTGACAGTGTACTCACCTGTGGCATGAAAGGACAGGAAGAATGCTGCCCAGAAAAGAGTCCCTCCTCCAACCTTTGTCTCCAGACATGGACAGAGGCAACATAATGCTGGCAAACACCAGAATACCAAAAACTTGGCTGCCAAAGGGCAACTGACCTTGCTGTAGAGCAAGGCCCAGGACTTTGATATGAAACAAATAGTCGCCTTCTGCCGCAGAGCATACTCCTACTTGAGGACATGACCCACGCTAGCCATTCTGGGTCGTCACATGTTCCTCTTCCCTCCAGGGACTCCTTTTATAATATGTCTAAATAACTATTCAATTCAGCTAACTCCAGTTTTAAAATTTATTCTTTAAAAAAAAATAAAGTCTTTCTTTGAGACAGGTTCTTGTTATGTAGTCTGGGCTTGAACTTGTGACAATCCCCCTTCCCTAGCCTCCTGAGTGCTAAGGTTGCAAGTGTCCATCAACACACCCCTGACTCAGATTTTCTTTCAGGCTAATAAGTTAGATTCAAGGACCATACATCGACAGCCCTGAGTTTTTTCACTGTCCCAGCTCATCGCTCTCAAACGTACAAGAAGGATAGATGGGGAACACCTTCAGCTCAGCCTCCTGGGTTTGAGTTCTGGCTCTGCTACCAAGACACTGTGGACCAGAGCACACCATGTGATCTTCTCTGAGGTCAGCCCCATCATCCTCAAGGTGCAAAGAATACACATCCTGCCTCTAGGAGTGAGACAGAAGTCACTTGGTTTCTTTGGGGTAGATAGTAAAGTCCCAAGACCCTTACCTAAAATGATGTAGCATTTGTAAATAATGCACTTCCTCCAGATAACTAGCTAATCACTGCAAATGCTACTTAAGCTTTACAACACCGCGTTGTTTAGGAAATGACATGTGGGAAAGTGTCTGTGCGTGCTTGATATGGATGCGATGTTTTGACAGGAGAGGAGATAGTTTGTTCCGGGAAGAAACAGAGCAACCTGGAAGCCTGCTGTGCTTCCCCCATGGCGTGGCTCCAAGATGCAAGGTTTAGAAAAATATTTTTCACCTGTCTCTGGTCCAATCTGTAAGTATAACACCAGCAGATATTGAGGGATGACTGTGCTTATAGCCTTGTGAAGATTAATGAGTTGGAGCCGTATACATGGTCACTAGTGATTGCTACGGGCACCACCCCTCACCTGGCCAGGTGCTAGGAGCCACTAGGGCAAGCAGGAGAAAGGGGCAGGCAGTCGGGAGAACGCCATCGTTAATGTTGTTGAAAAGGGCTTTCTTCATTCACTTGTGCTAATAACGGGGTTTGCGAGGGATGGTTGACTTATTCAGATGAAAGTAACATTCACTTTTGCACACCATGCTGCTGAGCCTTGCTGAGTGCCTACTATGCTCCTGGCCCTACATCCTACCAGATTGCCCTAACAACCAGTTGCTACACAGAACACAGAGCCTGGAGATCACTCCCTGGACCAAAGTCACTTCGCTCACGAGCTGAAAACCTCAGCTCTCGACCCATGTCAGCTGACGTCACACTGATTTCAGGTAATCACTCAAGAATAAAGGTCCTAGATAAAGACTCGATCTCTTCTCGGACATTTCGGACCTGTAACCTGTCTGTTCTTTGTTCCTAAGCCTCCCCTCTGCTTTGTAAGCAGTCCCGTATCCGGCTCTCTCCCAGCATACTGAGCCATTTCCCTGCTCCCTTCCGGGGTTCAAGCAAACAGGACCTAGTCCAGTTTCAGTTCAGCTTCCAAGATTAGCTCTTCCTCCCTCAACCTTCAGCCACTGCCACAAGAACAGCAGCTGCAGCATGTCTCCTTTAGCGAGGGTCCAGAATAATACCTGGTCAGCTGGCGGAGCTACACCAAGCTCAGCAGAGCCCCCAGAGAGCCAAGGACAGTGACCATGACCAGCAACCCTCACATCAGATGAGAGGAGGGTAAATGCTGCTCTAAGGCATGCGATTTGACAGCAGCCGGCAGAAGATGTTGCCACAGGAAACACTGGCTAACGCAGACATGGTCTCGAGGGTGGGGGGACGGACTACACACAACCTCTGTTGTGGCGGACAGTACACAGGAGCATGACTCAAGGCCACCGCTTTAGAAAGCAGTAACGCATTTGGTCGTAGAGCCGGGACATTTTTGTTCGTAATTAGCGCTCTAAATATATTCTCTAAACTGAAATCAAAATAACGATGGCACAGAGAAGTCTGGGGTGAGAGGGAGGAGAGCGTGGCTACGGTATTCTGAGTTTCTCATTCCTGGTGGGTGGCTGTACCAGATGCAGAGAGTGAGCCCAGTGGAACGCGTTTCTCCCCAGGGAAGAACGGCCTGTGGGCTGGGCTCTCTTTTCCTATGGGTGGGAGAAGCCTCCTGTGCGCACACAGCTCTTCGTATTTATTTATTGGTTGTCACGGCGGCTCGACCCCTCTACGTGATAGGTTCAATATGAAAGTGCCCCTCCTCTTACAAGGAGCAAGCATAAACCCCAAATTCTGGTTGGGACCCCTTTTTACTAAAGCAAACCTCCAGCAAAGGAAGCATGGGGTTTACAAGCTGACAGCTAGCTGCAAGGGAGGGCTCAGCTCAGCCTCACAGAGGCCTCTGTGTGTACCAGAAGAGGGGGTGGCTCTTCGTGAGCAGTGCTGTGCGCAAAAGTACAGTGGAGTCTTTGCTGGGTGGCAGTGATGGTGCCAGTGAGGTGACTGTGCCCTGTTCTGTGCCCAAGGCCTGTCCCTGAGCTCTGGATAATGTTTCCTGTCACTACAGTCCACGCTTCCAGAGACACGTGGCTCAGGCTTTTGCACCGGGCTCCTGAGGTCTCTGTGAGGCAGAGAGAGGAAGAGAATGCTGGGGCCACTTCATTAGACTTCTCCTATTGGTCTTTGGCCAGCTGAGATCTGGGAAAAGGCTGCAACCGGCTGAGGAGTTTCCATGGCAACGGCAGGCAGCACAGCTCTGGAGGCTAGGTGGGGGGGGGGGCGGTTGGGGAAATGGGAGAGGCCATGAAGGAGGGGGAATAGTGGTGATAGGGGAGTCGAGATGAGAGGAGGGAAGGGGGAAGGAAGAGAGAGAGGAAAGAGAAACAGAATGAACGAAAGAGTCAGAGTCAGAGGAAGGGAGGGGGTGGAAGAGGAGACAAGGATGTCAGGAAGTTGAGGAATGGAGGATGATGGGAAAAGGGCATGAGGGAGGCCTGAAGAGAGGTGTATGGAGAGGAAGGAAGGCTCGAGAAGAAGAAATGGGGAATAGGAAAACCATTGCTTGCAACCCCAACCTCACGGTCCAGGAACATGGGTGCCTGTATCCTTGAACACTGTGACTTGCCCACAGTCAGTGACTGACCAGCATGTGGGACACACAGGACTAGCTTCGGAAGGCCAGTGCTCCAGGCAGCCATTACCTGCTGGCCACTGTGTGTGAAACAGCAAGGAGTTTCCAGAGCAAGGTTTGGCATCTGAGAAATTCTATGTGCTTCTGGCTCCAAGGGCTTGGGCAATCTGTTTCTTGGAGGACTGAGGACTGAATCTAGGGCCTTGCATTTGCTAGGTAAGCACTCCAGCTCTGCACCCACAGCCCTTCTTATACTTCGTATTTTGAGACAGGGTCTAACCTTATATTCACTTAATAGCGCAGGCTAGCCCAGAAATTTCAATCCTCCTGCCTCAGTCACCGAGGTGTGTGTGTGTGTGTGTGTGTGTGTGTGTGTGTGTGTGTGTGTGTGTGTGTGTGTGTAAATAGAGCAGGGGACAGCCTCAGATGTCATTTGTCATGAGTTATCACCTTGTTTTTCAAGACAAGAGTCTCTCAGTGGTTTGGAGCTTGCTAAATAGTCTAGACATGCTGAGCATTGAGCCCCAGGGATCCACCCAACTCTGCCTCCCCAGTGCCAGGATTATTGGTGCAAACCACCACTCCTGGCTTTTCTACATGGATTCTGAGGCTGGAACCCATACTATAAGACACGCTCTTTACCGAATGGCCAATCATCCACATATATTCAGAGAAATTTCTTAACCATCCAAACTTCAGGTTTCTAGTCTTGAGAAACAAAGAAACAAACATAATGGTTGTTTCACATAATTGTGAAAATAAATATGATAATACAGTGCCAGTTTGGGAAGATGCTAGTGGGTTTCTCTGGGTTCGAAGCCTGTTTGGTCTGCCCAGTGAGTTCCAAGACAGCCAGAGCTACACAGAGACCCCATCATGAACAAACAATCAATCACAAAACAAGACAAAACAAAAAACAAACAAAACTAGAGAGCCTCAGGGTGAGACATGGTAAGCAATTTATAACTGAATATTATTTTGCATGTGTTACCATTAGTTCTGTCAAAAGCATTGTGTGAGACCCCATTTCTTCCTGTATAAAATGAGACAATCCCCTGCCTCAGACAACTTTTGAAATGCATTATTGTACATGCTTACTAACTGTTAGGCAGCAATGTGTTGTTTTTAATAATGATACTTTTGGGGTGCATGGCACTTTTTAAAGGCACATTCTATGATGTCCCTTCATTTACCTCTGGGACAGTCATCAGTAACGACCTCGGAATCCTTCACCCACTGGCCATCTCAGCACCCATGACCCCATCAAATTCCAGATTGTTCCAGAAACAACTCTTCCACATAGGCATCACCCCCATGTTATAGTTGAGAAGTCATAGGCACTGAGGGGTAAAGGAATTTGCCTTAGACTCGGACTTGTAGGGAGAATGACCAGTACAGGTGACAAGCAACTCGACACAATTCATTACACCGGCAATTTCACCTCCAGGCTGCAATTCCTTTTTCCCCTTAAATCTAAATTAATTTATACTTTCACAGGTACATAAAAACATTAAAAGTGCGTCTTAATAGTGTGTTATTCCCCACGCTTGGCGTCTGTGCTGTGGTCAGTCCAGAGAGACAGGAAGCAGCCTGGGTCCTCAGGGAGCCTCAGCCACATGTGACAATGCTCTGCACATACACAAGCCACTGAGGTGTTAGGCGGGCTTCCTCAAGTGGTGTGGAGCCCAGAACTGTGTGAACACACCAGAAAAAATAGACTGGGCGAGTGACCGCTCACTTCTGGACATAGAGCTAAACCTGTATCTACGGGCGTAGAAGTAGCTGACTTAGGTAGTTTTCTCTTTTTGTTTTTCATGGGAAGGTGAACTGTAGCTATTGCAACAAGAATGTTCCATTCTCTCTCTCTCTCTCTCTCTCTCTCTCTCTCTCTCTCTCTCTCTCTCTCTCTCTCTGTGTGTGTGTGTGTGTGTGTGTGTGTGTGTTCCCTGTTCTCTCTCTCTGTCTCTGTCTCTGTCTCTGTCTCTGTCTCTCTCTCTCTGTGTTTCCCCGGTTCTCTCTCTCTCTCTCTCTCTCTCTCTCTCTCTCTCTCTCTCTCTCTCTCTCTCTCTCTCTCTCTCTCCCTCTGTGTGTGTGTGTGTATGTGTTTGTGAAAGAAAGATAGCATTGCGTATGGTGTGTGGCATGCTGTGGTGTGTTGTAGCATATGTATGAGAGGTATGTTGTGGTGTGGTATATGTGTATGTGCATTATGTTGTGTGGGGGTGTGCTGTGGTATGTGTCTGTCTGTCTGTCTGCCTATCTGGGGCAAATTTGGGGGAGATTTGAGGGAGAGAGTAAAGGCGAGCATGGGGAAGAGAAACAGGCTGGAGAACAGAGGCTAAGGGAAACATAGGCTGCAGAGGGAAGATGCTGAAAGGCAGGAGAAGGAGAAAAAAAAAACAATGCCCAGGGATAAGAGAGAGAGGAAAACCAGGGAGATGCTGAGAAGGAGTGGCAGGCAGATAAACAGCCTGTGACAGAAAAGCTTCTAAGAGAGATGGGCAGGGAAGCAGAGACACGCAGAGGCAGGAAGACAGACAGCAAAGAGAGTAAACAGCAAGATGTGGAGAAAAAAATACAGGCTTGGTGCCTGCAGAACCAGGACCAAAATCACCCACCCCGCTGCTCCCCTTCGGAGGGAGGCCGAATCCGTCTCTACATCCTACAAAGGCTGTGCTCGCTCAACGTGGGTTGTGATAAAGGAGTTTTAAATCAGAGCTCCAATTTGGCAGCACACGAGTTCTAGGCATCTTCTCATTGGAAAGAATGTAAGGAAACTTTAATTTTATACCCAAGGAATTAACATCATTCTTTCCCGGCTTTCAAAGAAATGAGTGTTGATAGTGAAGCAAATGGCTCCTGTTGCCACTGGTATGTTTATAGCACAAAGGGCCTGGTGCTGCTATGGGCTCATTTGGGTTGCATTTACATTTGCTCAAATGGCCTCCTGAGGGCAGGGGCAGGGTGGGGTTGAGCCCAGAAGCTCTAGTTAAATAGAAAGTCTTGGTTGGGCTACATGCTATTCAGTCATATCCCGTGCAAACATAGACCAATGCCTTTCTCCAGATAGTCTCACCAAGGCAGACTTGTCCGTGTCCTATAAATGTCCCCACATCGGGCTGAGAGGTACACTTCCCTAGTGTATATAGAGGACTGGGACCCAAGGCAAGCCTGTCTTCTCATCTGCATTCCTTTGCTCAGTGTTAAGAACAGGCACGTTCTGGGTTCACTTAATAAGCTCTTAACTTTCCAGTTATGCTGGAGAGAACGCAGCTGTGGGAGATGGAGGGTGTGGGGCCAACAGATACCACTCATGCTAGTTGGTGTGTGTGTGTGTGTATTTGTTTGCTTGTTTGCTTTCAAACCTGACACAATCGTCATGTAGGAAGAAGGAACATCAGCTGAGGCATTGCCTCCATCGGATTGGCTTATAAGTCTGATGAAGCATCTTTCTAAGTTGATGGTTGATGTGGGAGGACTCAGCCTACAGTGGGCAGTGCCACCTTTGGGCATTGGATTGTATAAGAAAGCAGGCTGAGCAAGATATAGAAAGCTAGCCAGTAAGTAGCGAACCTTCGTGACCTATATAGTACCTGGTGCCTTCCCTTCATGATAGACTGTAACCTATAAGATTAAATTAATCCTCTTCTCCCCAGGTTGCTTTTGGTGATGGTGTTCATCACAGCAACAGAAAAAAAAATAAGAACGTAGCTTTGATAGGAGTTGCCTGTGGTGCCCCACACACCCTGATCTCCTCTGCACATAGCTCCTACGGCAGCTTCTGGCTCCCTGCATCTTTCTGCCCCAAGGTGTTCTTAGGACAAAGGAGAGTGAGTGAATGCCTGTGAGGTGGGTCTCCAAGAGGGAATCCCAACAGCAAGGCGCAGGTGTGGATCAATAAACAACCCTGCAAGATCATCTCTCTTTCTGGAAAGTTCCTAAGAAGTTTCTGCAGATTCTCAAAGAGTCCAGAGCAGGATGGATGGACAGAGCCCTACTTACCACAGTGGGTGGCAACTGGCTCACCTCATGCCTTCTCCTCCCTTGGAATCCACAACCAAATGTTTGCAGCTAAGCCCTCCTTTCAGGAGACCCCTAATGGGATGCGGCCTCACTTTTGCTAGTTTAGCAGGCATAACTACCCTGTAGAGGGGTGCTTTCTTCCTCCCAATAAGAACGCTTCATCAAAAAGTTGATCTGCACCAAAGAGTGGTTTCTGGGAACATACCTGTGCTGCTCATAATGGAAGAAGGAATCTATTTTCCAGCTGCAAAGAAAAATGCTAAACCTATAACCCTGCAAATAAACATAAAGCTGTCCCTTCAGCAAATTCTACAGAGGAAAAGTAAGTAGGATTCTGCGAATATAAAATAGATCTGCTTGCCCTGACTAAGTAGGTCAGGAGCACCTTCTCCACGCAAGTGACACTCGGGCTGAGAGTGGGAGTAGACTTTAACTAGAGAACATGGAGGGAAAAACTTGGAGCAATGAGAACACCATAAGTCGAAGTGGAATCGAGGCAAGCCACAGCAGTGTCACAGCCCGGCTAGATCGTTGGAAGACGTTTGATTTCAGCTCTGTCTGGCTCCCATGTCCAAGTTCTTTTAGTTATACTCAACATCTGGAGTATAGAGGAGCATATAGGAATAGGAGGAGAGTTCTTAATCTCATTTATAGTAAAGAGAGATGAACCACAAGGTTCTTTAAATAGAAAACTCCCGTAAGGTATTTAAAAACTAGTTCAATTACATAGGAGGGAGCTACGGTTTCCTGCAAATGTGTCTGTTGAGTGTAAGGGGAGAGTAGCTGAAAGTCTACCAGGTGGTGGCTCTGAGGTTAGCGGGGGTTGAGCATCTTCCTGAACCTGTTGTGTGCATCTAGCACCAAAGTACCAAAGTGCAAGGATGCTGGGGAGGAGAATGGGGCTTTCTAGAGTGGCCAAGAGATGGAGAGGAGCTGACCTCTGCTAGCCTGAGTTACAAGGCCTCCTTTTCAGGGCAGAGACCCAAAGAATATACTACCAAGGGAAAACATCATTCTAGACTGGGAGAAAAGAAGGGTTATTTTTATTCCTGTTTAGCCTATAGCACAAACTTACATAGTAACAAGGAAAAAACAAAACTGTAGAACTATCAAAGAACAGTGCATACCAAAAATCGCTGATGAACTTCATTCCCGGGGTAACAGGACAGTAGAAGGCAATGTCATCTTTCATGAAGACGAGGACCTTATCTTGATAAAAGTGAGCAGAGCATCAGGTCTGTTGGATACAAAGAATATTTCAAGGCCAGGAAAGCTTCAAAGGACAGTGTGACAAAGCAGGGAACACTAGAATTGAGCCCCCAAAACTCATTCAGGAGTTTCTTGAACCCTGAAACCCTGTTGGAATTTAATTCAAATGTGATCAAGTCTATCTGAGGTTACAGCCCAACTTGCTCCCAGATCAAATCATAAAATAGAGACATCAGGCCTTTGTACGGCCACAGATTTCAATAAGTAAAGGCAATCAGACACACCCTTGTTCCTCTTGGAGAGCAGAGGTGAATGCAATCTAACTATAACAGCATCCCTAGCCCATCTCAGTTCAAGACCTGAAATCTGAGTTTCATTTGACTAAGACAATGATTTGTGCTCTCTGAAAATAAATAAACAAACAAACAGAACATCAAAAATTAGACTTCTCTGTCCACTAGTTTTAAAATGTAGTCTCTAGCATGCAAAAAAAAAAAGTTATAAGGCACAAGCAGATTATTGTGGATCATAATCAAAAGAAAAACTATCAGTAGAAAGCAGATTGATAGAAGACCAGTTCTTGGAACCAGAGATCAAGGACTTTAAAACAAGTGCTACAATCATGTTTGAATTCCCAGGGGAAGTGATTCATAGAATGCATGCTGAAAGGAGACTACCAGGGGATAGGGACATGGCTCAACAGCTATGAGCACTTGCTGCTCTTCGATAGGATCCAGGTTTGGGCAGCTCACAACTGCCTGTAATTCTAATTCCAGGGGATACAATGCCCTCTTCTGGCCTCTGAAGGCACTGCACACACATGGTACACATAGAAACACTCAGGCACGCGCACGTGCGCGTGTGCACACACACACACACACACACACACACACACACACACACACACGCGTGCAAGAAAGAAAGAAAAGAGAGATGAAGGAATGGAGGAAGGAAGGAAGGAAGGAAGGAAGACTGTTAAGAAAGTAAAATCCTAAAAATATAACAATGAAAAGGAAACTGGAGATGTGAAACTTTACACATTTAAAATTAAAATGTTAATTTTATAGGCTAACCAAAATTTGTCACAATTGAACAAAGAAGAAAAAAACTAAGAAAAGCTAAAATCAAGTCACTAAGAATCAAACTACAACGCAGAGAGAAGAGGGCAGAGCAGAAGATAATTACCTATGGAATGATATAAAATGATGTTACCTACCAGTCAGAGTACTCCCAGGAGGAGACAATAAAGACAAAAGGGTTTTAACAATTAAGAGACATTTGGCTAATTATTTTCAAAATTAATGTTTTTAAATCTATCCAGAGGTAGATGAATCTCAGATGATCTTTAAAAGGACAAATACAACAAAAAACTGTGCCTAAACTATATGTAAGTACACCTCAGTGTTGTACAACACTGCTGCTGTGGAGGATACATGGACAAATATCTATTCACTCCAGATAGGGAAGCAACAACAGCCACAATACAGACACCACCAAAGTCCAGCTTGGTGAACCAATGAGTTTTATTGGGTTTACTTACAGGAGCATGAATGAGGGTTAAACAGTAAAACAGAAATGACTCAAAGACAGCTTCATCACCAAAACCCACCCTAGCATGGGTGACAGCTTAAAAAGTCAGGAACCTGGAGTGTAATGCACAGCCTGCAGGCACCTCATCAGGTTGGAGGATGTCCTTTCTCAGCCACTCTGTTGTGAGTTTCTGCTGGGTAGCTGGGCTCTTCTGACAGTCTTCTCTTGGCAGTCTTTACTATTTATATAGTCTTGGGGAGTGAGGAACCAATGTATTTGGTCACTTTTGGGGACTTCCTGAAGCTATTCTGTGTTGTTTACATCCTATCTTACTTAAGAAGAGTTCCTGAAGTATTTCACCTTCTTAAGAACATCCTGTTATTTCATTTCCCTGTCAAAATCCTGTCTGAGGAAGAAATGAAGAATGGAAGAAAGAGGATGAGGAGGAAAGAAAAGAAAAGAAGAGGAAAAGAAGAGGAAAAAAGAAAGAAAGGAAAAGGAAAAAGAAAGAAAAGAAAAAGGAAGAAGGAAAAAGGAAGGAAGAACTGACTCATCTTGTAAGTGCTAAGCAGGAAAAAATGTTGAATTAAAACTGTATCTAAAGATAATTTTTCTAAATTAAAAGTAAAATAATTTTTATGTAAATCATACCTGAGAAAATTCATCATCTATGTTGAAAGAAAAGTTAAAGAAAAGTCTTCATTGTGAAGAAAAAAATTACACCAGTTAAAAATTCAAAAGGATGAGTCAGGAGCTCCGTGGACAAAGCAATATCCATACAAGCAGTGAAGACCAGAGTTCACATTTCCAGAACCCACATAAAGGCAGGCATGGAGGAGTGGTCCATAATCCCAGTGCTTCTGTAGCAAGAGGAGAATCCACAGAAGTTTATAGGCTGTACTGGCCCATGCAGCAGTGAATACGAGACCTTGTCTCAAACCAGGTAAAACCTGAAGTTATCCTCTGACCTCCATACAGATACCAAGGCCTGAACATGCCTGGACTCACATACACAGACATGTGTGCATACACAGATGTAGTTCAGTGGATGTGCAAGGCCCTAGGGCACATGCACTTCATACATGCATATACAATTTTTAAAAGGACTTTTAAATGAAGACTAAGTGTAAAATACTAAGTGTAAAAAATAAGTGTAAAACTTACTTTCTATACTCTGAATTTTAAAACACTTCATAGAGGAGCCCTGTTCCTCAGGGGTTCTGAGCAACCTGGGAGGATACCCACATTGTTCCCCCTTTTAAAGCTCTCCTATGGTTCAGTGTCGGCAACAAAATGAAGTTTGAATGTCTAAATTACCATGAAGTCAAGGCTTTTGATTCAATACCTCACTTTGTATCTGCAGATTCATCTCTGGTCATCACATCTAGAAAACACACACACACACATACACACACACACACACACACATACACACACACACACACACACACACACACACACACACACAGAGACCTGACATCATCTTCACCCTAGATGGACTAAATGTTTTAATTTTGCATTGTTGGACACCAAACCCAAGACCTTGCACATTCACTCAAGTTTTCTGAACACTGAACTACATCTCTGACCCCAGACCAAAGTCTTTGATATTACTCACACAGTCTAGGTTCCCTGAGTTACCAAACCTTTGAATTTGCTGTCCTCTGTGCTGGATACATCTTACATACTTCTAAAATTTTCTACACAACTCAAAAACTCACATTATAGTGGCATTCTGCTATTAGTTTGACTGATTAGGTTCTTAAACAACATCCTATTTAGAGAGTTACTGGTCTTCCAAACTGCTTACTATAAGCCATATATTTACCAGCCTCCCTTGCAGCTACAACATAGGGATGTGACTTTGGCTTTACTCTCAGTCACATCTCTACTAGGCTTTAAATATGAAGCCTGTGGTCTGGTGTTAGACAGATGGTCCAGTAGTTCAGAACACTGGTTCCTTTTCTAGAGGACCCAGGGTCAACTTCCAACACCTACAACTATCTGTAGCTTGGGTCCTAGAGGATTCATCTCCTTCTTCTGGTCTAGACATACTTGCAAGCAAAACACCCATACAACTAAAATAAAAATAAAGGTAAATATTGTTTTTAAAGAGTTTGTGGTTTGTAGAATTGGGCACTATGTGTAATATATTTGCAACAATCACATCCAGTTTTCAAAGACATCAGCTGCAGAGTATATAAATGCAGAGTTGGACACAGACTGCAACATCTAGGCTCATTAGATAGCTTTGACAGTGACGTGGAACAACCCCTATGGTGTGACTTCTGACTGCATAGTCTCCGGGTCCTCATGAAGATTTTCTAAATTTTCTGAGATGCTCTCTTAAGTCTTTTCTCTGTTTATCTAGCCAGGGCTGGTTTATATTATTTGCAGCTAAAATCTCTGACTAATAAATTGTCTTCTGTTCTGAAATCTTCCCAGGTCTCCTTGCCACACCAGGTATGGATGCATAAGGACTTTCATCCCATTTGAGGTCCCCATGGTTCCCTGAACTGCCTTCTCCCCTGCAGATATTACAGGTTTTATGCTAGCATGTGTGCCTCCTCATTTCAATTATTAATGTCTTGAGGTCAAGATCGCAGTTTCCTTTTTTTTTTCTATCCCTCCTCCCAGTGCCTGGCTGGCACAACAAGGATGCTAAGGACCCGTGGACTGATGGCAGGTACCACAAAAGCAATGGCTCTTTATATGCACAGTAGATAAAATGCAGAAGCACCTTTTCTCAAAATCCATAACAAAAAAAATGTTCAGCCTCTTTCTTCTAACAAAATGTTAAGGAGATTTTTTTAAAAAAAAAAATGATGCTGTCAATTTCAGACTCTTATAATGACAGAGTATCAGTAAACAGCCACAGGAATGCCAGGATCTTCCTACTGTCCACAGTGGATGCTCTTGTCTTACCCAGTACTTTCAGATGCCCAGGAGGCACTGCCAATCTATGTATGCAAGACAGAAGTTAAGAGAACTATGAATGGGGGGCTGGAGAGATTCCTTAGTCAGTAGATCACCTGATGCTCTAGCAGAGGACCAAGGTTCAGTTCCTACCCTTGACATGGCAGCTCACAACCATCTGTAACTCCAGTCATGGTACACAGATATATATGAGCAAGTAAAATACCTCACAGACAACAATCAAATAACTCTAAACAATTGAAAGGAGAACATTTTGTGGAACACTGTGCAGAGACTTAACAATAACGGTTTAACAACGATTTCTTCAGAAGGAAGCAGTCTCATACTTCTGGCACTTGCCGATTTCAGTGGTGCCAACTCTGCCGCCTTAACTCATTTCACGACTCCAGTGTAACAGCTTCGTATGTGGAGTTGTGAAGAAACACAGACAACTGTACCTCTGAGTCGGAATCCCACCACACGTAGACAGCAGATGCTAATGAAAAACTACATGAGGAACTGGGAATGAAATCTACAGGAATACATGCTTAAAGCCATCAGAAAGCGATGAGCTTTGCATACTAATTATCAACGCTTATAAATACAACTAATTTACATGTTATAGAATTTAATTTGTTAAAATAGCTATATTTAATAACCAGCTTACAGAACTCCCAAATGATTACTTGTAGGCTTGTAGGAGCTGGTGGGAAGCCATCTTTACCACAAGGTTTCATTTCATTCCAAGGCATGAAAGCTAAGAAACCACGGTTCTGTAAGTTAAAGCCTATTTCATAGGACATTAGAATAAAAGTTGGGGCTTCTTACTACATGGCAGCAGACAGAGTGATAAGCACATTATAAAAGCCATTTGATTCTCATGCAAGCCCGTGAAATAGTCTCTATAACCGTTTCCCACTAGATATTAAAATAATTAATTCATACCCATATATACTCTCAAGAGAAATGATGACCCCCCCAACCAGGAGTCCTCTAATTAGGATCCAAGCCTGGGCAGTCCATCTCCAAGGTCAATTATTTTTTTTAAAGAGAGAAAGTGTTTACTCTGGTTCACAGCTCTGAGGCAGTATATTGTGGTGGAGAAGTCAAGGTCATAGGATCTTGACACTGATGGCCATGTTGAATCCACAAGCAGGAAGCAGAGAATCGTGACTGAATCTATCTGCTCAGGTCCCTTTCTCCACTTACACAGTCTAGGATTTCAACTAGGGAATGATGCCGCCCACAGGAGGCAGCAGATATCACCACCTCAATTAACGCCATCAAGGTACTCCCCAACAGGCATGCCCAGAGGCTTTAAGAGCAAGCAAACAAAAAAAATATTTACATGTAGAGTAACAGCATCCTGGGGGTGGGGGGAGGGGAATCTCAAGAATGAGTTGCCCCAAAGTCATAGTCTTAACCAGCATATTTAAGCCTTAGTGTTTCTGACTTTGTATGACGCTTATTGTCCATTTGGGTTACTTTTTTTTTTTTAATGACAAATTCTCATGGATCCCAGGCCAGGCTTGAACTCTCTATGTAGCCAAGGATAAACTTGAATTTATCCTCCTATCTCCCCTGCCCCAATGCTGGGATTACAGTCTTTCACCACTGTATCCAGTTTTACATGGTACCGGGGATTGAACCCAGGACTTTCCACATGCTAAGCAAGCACTCTACCAATTGAGCTACGTCTCCAACCCTGCCTTGTTCACTTGGTAAATGAGGCAAAAGGACCTGTTCACTCCTCACCTGCTTCGCTTCACTCTGGGATCTGTCACGGTGTGAATGATGAGCCTGTTGTGGTCAGGGAGCAGAATGGGGCAGTTTAAATAGGCTTGGGCATTTGAATACCCCTCATTGGTGGTGGTGTTTAGAGAGGTTTAGGAGAGGTAGGTAGGCTTGCTGGAGGAAGCATGTGACCTAACACCCTCAGATCCATAATCTCCCCCTACTTCCGGTTCCCTCTCTCCCCTTCACACTTGCAATTGAAGTTGTCATCTCTCCACCCCCCACTCCTGCGGCCTTGCCTGCTGCTTGCTGTCATGTTGCATTCCTATCCCTCTGGAACCAGAAGCCAAAATGAACTCTTCCATGAGTTGCTTTTGGTCATGGTGTTTAATCACAGCAACAGAAGAGTAACTTTCAGAAATGCTCTGCGTCGTTTGTGGAAGACTCATAAATGCCAGACTTTTTTTGAGTTCGTTTACAAACGGGACCTTGACCCAAGTCAACATAACTCCTTAGCAATCAAAGACATTTGCTGTCCAGAGGAGCAGAACTGGACTCCAGGACGGGATTCAGAGACAGAAAGTCCCTTCTTTAGTGGAACTAGACTTCATAAAACACATTTACTATCAGATGTCCTTAATTTATTCACTCATCAAACACTTGAATGAGGAACATCCTGAATGACAATCACCACGCAAAGTTTCCAGGGCCAAGAAATCTATTAGGCAACATCAAAGCAGTTCCTGCGACTTATAAGCTCTTTGAGGGCTCATGAAAATATTTGAGACCTCAAGATAATTAATATCACCTCCAAAATACAAAGACTGTGAAATTAAACCAACAAACACCCACTCGAAAGTCTATAAAGTCTAACCTTATGTCCACCTGCCAGCTACCTTCCAGCAGTGGCTCTTCACAGTGATGTATAAATTATGCCGGGTGGCAATGGTGCCCTAATAGGTTGGATTTTAAATAAAACAGTCCTCGAAGGCAAAGAACATCAGAGGCTTACGGAGGTCACGGGCAGCGAGGAGGTGCTGGGAAACAAAGATGAGTGAGATGCAGCCTCTGCCTTCGAGGGCACCCAATCTTAGGCATGGTTTGTTTACTTGTCTGGTTTCTTTGTTCTAATTAGGAGTCCCCAAAAGATAAAGACTCAGTCTTTCACTTTCTGGCTAAACATTCCTATCCCTCACTCCTTCAGAATCTTATCCAAAACATCTGCTGAATGGATAGAACTAGATTAGTGTTGTGGCCTAGACTCCAAATTCTGAGCAATTCACAAAGACTCAGAGGTCTTTCTCTTGTGTTCTCTTTTGTACATGTGTGTGTATTCCTTTCTCTCTCTTTCTCTTCCCCCTCCCCGCCACAAATCCCACAGATAGATGTCTGGACCCTTTCCATACAACATAGTAAGTGCATAATAAGTGCTAAATTAAAAAACGAAACAGACACAAGTAACCTTCAAGTGAAGGAAGGGGAAAAAACCAAACCCTTAATAGTCAGCCTGAGCTGTCATGTTGAATTCCTATCCCTCCCCCACCCCACCCCTCCCCAGCCCTGTTAAGCTGCAGCGGCCATTGCAGAGAGCTAAGCATTTGCTGCCACTCTTTCTTTAGCAGTCGATCTTCCCTAACTCAGCTCTGTGATTCCCTTTGCATATGCTCTCAGATGCCAAGCATGTGATGCATGATTGTAAGGGGAGGGTCAATGTCAGACAGACTATAAAACAAGCAGGAGACAGTCACAGAAAGAGGGGCTGAGTTTCTTGAAATTCACTCGGCAGCTGCCTTCAATGAAATGCTTCTCTCTCCCATACTTAGCAGTTCACTCGGATTCCAGGACCAATCTTGTCGCCTCAGGCAGCTTTAATGGCTTTCTTTCTGCCAGCTCAACACTGTGACTTCTGTACCTCTGGTCTACCAACAGGTACCCCAACCCCCCGACCTTCCACACCCTCACAGAACCGAAACATTTCCGTGGTCCAGAAAACTTATCCCATGGGAGGCCGCCTCACTCCTGAGTCAGCATTCCATGGACAGAAAGTGATTATTTTAGAGGGACGGGCTTAAAAAGCTGCTCCAAAGCTCCAAGGATAAAGAGGGGTAGAGGGATGCTCTCAACACAGGAAATGGCTTAAGGCTGGAGTCCATTCGCCCAGTTCCAGATGTGACTCACCCAACATGACAGGATTATCCTGTGACACAGAGCTTAAGGAATCATTACTCAGGACTTCATACATGAAAACTGGGGTGATGACTAAAGATGATTTCTCCCGTGACTCGAAGGTTTCTCAGTGTTTCTTCAGTTTTAGATCTCACAATCACAGGAGGCTCATGGCGCCACCGGGGACTGAGCTGAGATCTCTGCTTCTTCCTCTCGAAGACATAGGAAGTCGTAGGAAGTCGTTGATGTGATTAGTTCTGTTTACAAAGTGGAAACCACCACACATGGAGGTGAAGTAATTTACCCAAGGTCACATGCTTTGTCAATAGCTCAGGCTAGATGCACTCTACTACATCTTCCTCCAAAGACTTAACAAATATCACTGAGACCCATTCCTGGGGCCAGAGGGAACGAGACCTGCAACAATTGCCATGTAGGTTGTAATTAACCCACTCTGAAAGACGTAGGAGGTTACTTAGGAGAACAGACAGGGAGGAAAGGTACCGTAAGGAAGTCCTCCTGAAGGGAAGTAAGTAAAGTTGCGCGCGCGCGCACACACACACACACACACACACACACACACACACACACACACACGGCGGTGGCTGGAGAGCTGGGCTTTCCACTGGGAGACAGTGGAAAGGGACAAGTAGAAAGGTTGAGAAAAGGGCCCAGAATTTGGGGGCAAAGGACTGGATGAGGGAGACATCTAGAACAGCTGGGATCCTGCATGAATGAGGCGGTCCTGTCACCAGGAGGCTGAGGAAGTGAGCGGTGTTAAGAGTCAGAAGTTAGCAAGGTCGATCGATCGCCACCTACAAGGTGCAGGAGAGCAGGGTGGCATGGGAGGCCCTGCAGAGGGAAGAGCACTCAGGCGACATTTGGGCGAGCCAGCTGAGAACCGATGAGTCTGCAGTTAGGGCAATGAGTGGGTAACTAGAAGGGTGGACTAGCTTTGGGAAATGATCCCTTAATGTCAGTGAGCATTTTGAAAGCCTCGCCTGGGAAATGACCTAAAGTTGCAAATTCTGAGACCTGCTGCAAGATAATGGAATTCGCTACAACTGGAGGTGGGCCCTAACACCTGCATTTTAACAAGCACCCCAAATGATTCTCAGGCCAGCACTCCATAGACGACGATTGCTGTGGGAACATTTCCAGAGAGATGTCTGGTGATGAATTTGCTATGAAAGTAGGGGGAAGGGAGGGTTGAGTTTTACCACCTTCCCTCCCAGGGAGCCTCATTTCTTCTGCTAGCAGCTTAGTCTTCCATGAAAATGACTTCGCCCCCCTCCCCGTCCCCTCCCCCTCCCCTCACCCCACACCCCACACCCACACTCCTCTACCGGGCTACTCTCAGATCAGATGGTTTGTAAGGGCCCCGGGCACCCCACTATGGCTACCTCCTCACTCAGGTTGGGAGCAAACAACTCAAATGACTCTCAGAGCCACTTCTGAGATGATAAGGAAGAGAATCAAGCTGTCTTCCTTGTCCGCCTTGAAGCTGGTATAGAAGATGCTGTCATCGCCGAACACAGCTAGCACCTAAGATCCCAGCCAAGAAAAAGCAGATTTGGGAGGCAGAAAAATGAAAATCCCAAGTTCTTCCCTGTGGTTTGAGGCCTGAACCCAGCCATGTCCAAAGCCAGACCACCCTGATACTTTGTATTGCTTGAGCCTCTGATGTAACAGTTAGCTCACTTGCTTCTGTTACTCTGCACAGTGTGGTGGGTGTTGTGTTGTCTGTTGTTGACAAAAAGACCCTGCTGCTCACTGAGAGAAAACAGATTTCTAAAAAAAAAAATCTTACCCTATAGGTCAGTTAAATGGAGAGCCGATTACTTCTATTAAAAAGGGATATTCGCTCACAGTTTCCTTTGAAGAGAGAGCCTCCCTAAGGTATGAAGTGGAGAATTTGATTTATTAAATTTGATTTACACATGACCTTTTCAGGAGGATGATCTTAAATGCAAAGTAAGAGCCTTCTCTGCTGAGATAATTGCTCTCGAAGACACCGCAGTGTGGCTTTCAGAAGGGGTGGACTAGGGTGGCTCCCCAAAGTGCGAGCCACCCTGCCCTACTGGGGAGGAGTTCATTTTGATTTCAAAGTCTCTTGGATCCCATAGCTGTAAAACTCAACCCTCTGTAGCAACCACTGCTCTACAAGTCTGACCTGACATCCGTGTCGCCTTCAAGAGGGTGACATCGGGTGACATTTCTGTTGCTCTTTCTTCAGTTCCTAATAGGAAACACACTCAGAACGTGCTTGCTTAATACATTAATTAACGTGTTCATTATTTTTTATCAGTAGCATGGAGGAAACGGCTTCCTGCTAAGGTACGTGTTGCTCCAGACTGATAGGCAATCATCCCTGGCATTACTATTCCATAGGATGGCAACTCTTGGCCGTCGAGGGTACAGAAAATGCTACATAGTACCTGCCCAATGTTCAGGGCAAAATATGGAAGTTTCATCACCAATGTCTACTCTGCCTAAAGGTAGAGACAAGCTCATTTCTTCTCTGTACCCACAGCTTAGCATGTGGTCAAGGCTTCTTGCCTAAACTTTGGTTGCCTAGTGTAACAACTAAGTTGGGATCTGAAGAAATCTGAAATGGAGACTGGAATGGTCCATCTTCATCCTCTAGATTTATGTTGGATTTAGAACCATCCAGAAGACACCACTCTGGTGGTACCTGCCAGAGAGGTTTGTTGTTGTTGTTGATTTTAAAGATTTGTTTATTTTTATTTTGTGTGTATGTGTACTCTCCTGTATGTATGCGCACTGTGCTTGTATCTGGTGCCCATGAAGACCAGAAGAGGACATCAAATCTCCTGAAACTGGAGTTGAGGATCATTGTGAGCCACCACATGTGTGCTGGGAAATAAACCCAGGTCATCTGCAAGAGCAGCAAGTGCTCCTACCTGGTGAGTCACCTCTCCCACCTTATGAGCCCAGAGATGTTTAATTCACTCTCAATATGGTCCATCCTCAGGGGCGGGGGCTGGGACTAAAGGAGCAGGAGACAGCAAGCCAATCATCAGCATTCGTCACTCTCTGCTTCCTGGCTGTGGATGTGATGTAGCAAGTGACCTTACTCTCCTCCGTCTCTACCATGACGACTGTGCCCTCAGACTCCGAGTGAAAACAGACCTCTTACCTTAAGTTGTTTTGACATGTATCTTATTACAGCAACAAGAAAAGTAAGAAATACAGAGAACACAGGTATGGATCATTCCAGAAATTCCCCAAAGCCCTTTTGTTCTGAAACTCAGCATACCCAGAGCATTAGGAGGAATGGAGCTCACTTCCCACCTGAGGCAGCAGCAACAGGCCTGGCGTCTCAACACAAACTTCCCTTCTGGTCTGGAAGCACCGATTCTCAGCTCAAGCCTCTAAATTGGCCTCCCCTTGTCTTAGGACTGGGGTAAATGCCTTTATTTCCAACAGGGAAAGCCATTTTCATTTCCCCTTTCGATCTATAATAAGGAGCAATAAAGCTAGGCATCTCTGTCCAGCCCGCGGCTGCTTTGCCGCTCCCTTTCCTGGTACCTAAGGTCTCATTTTTCTCCTTGGGTTCTCCAGCTTCTACCTCTGAACTGAGCTAGGACTCCTTCCCTCCCTTCCTCCCTCCCTTCCCTTCCCTTCTCTTCACTTCCCTTCACTTCCCCTCCCTCCCTCCCTCCCTCCCTCCCTCCTTCCCTCCTTCTCTTCTGTTCTTCCTTCTCTTCGAAGCATGCTAGCTAGGCTCACCATACATCTTGGTTCACAGCACATGCCACCAGCCCCTGCCTGTTGAAGGTCCTGTTCTTGCTAGATTTTGTTTCATTATTTTTTCCTTTCATCCTCGCCCCTTAATCCCATTTCCCACAAGCACTTAGGCTGTGCTTGGTAAACACCCCTGGATATGAGTGTGCTCATGGAAAATCTGTAATATTGTTTTGTGAGTGAATTTGCTTTAAATGTACACAAGCGGCCGTGACTGCAGATGCCACGCTGTTTCTGTCTTCGTCCAAGCACTCTATTTTACACTTCCAGTTACATTACAGTGGATAAATCCATTTTCTGGCTTTAACTTCTGCACTGTAGTCCATGACTGCATCTTCTACATTTTGGTTACCTATTTGCGTATACATGCGCATATGCTCATGTGTACAGGTGCATGTGTACATGTGGAGGTGTGCATACATGTGCATGTAAAGGTGCATATACATGTATATGTGAAGGTGTATATACATGTGCATGTGAAGGTGTGCATACATGTGCCTGTGGAGGTGTGCATACATGTGCATGTGGAGGTGTCATTCATGTGCATTTGGAGGTGTGCATACATGTACATGTGGAGGAGTATATACATATGCATGTGGAGCTATGTACATATGTGCATGTAGAGAACAGAGGACAACTTTGGCTATTGTTACCCAGACACCATGCACTTCCCCACACACACCCCTGAGGTCTCTCATTGGCTAGTACAAGTCAGGGACCTGCCTCTCTCCACTTCTCCAGCACTGGGATTGCAAGTGCACAGCCTTACCCTTGGATTTTCTTCAAACCCCTTGGGTCTGGGAACCGAACTGGGGCCCTCGAGCTTGCAAGGCAAGCACTTTACCAGATGACCTGCCTTGTCAACTCCACTTGCTTATCTGTTTCGAGTGATGAGCATATTGGTTGCCTAAATTACTTTCCATCCCCAACAATGGTGACATTTCTATCACATCTTGGTTAGTGCTCTGAAAGGAACCTGTCCTCACAGCCAGAGTACATGTACAAGAGTATGGAAAGCCTCATGGAGCCCCATCCCTAGACAGAGAGTGACAGGCAACTAAGGACTACTGAGAAAGGGGACATTAGCCATGCCTGGGAATGAGCCTGGGTTATCCAAGTCTAGGTAAGTCACCCACCCCTGATATTATCCACACAAGCAACACTTAATAGATTCAGCAAGCTGTGTGTATTGTTTATGCATTTATACAAACACGAAACAATATCACTCAATGAAAATAGACATTAATTTTACAAGACTTGGAAGGGGTTGGAGGGAAGAAAACAAAGGAGTAAATCATCAACGTGCATATATCTTCATTTTGAAAATAAAAACGTGTTTTTAAAAAAGTATGACTGACAGGACACAGGCCATATGCACATAGACTCCACTCAGTGGCCCAGGACACGAGCCAGACATACATGGATGTCACTCAGTGACCTAGGACACAGGCCAGACTCACATGGATGTCATTCAGTGGCCCAGGAAACAGGCCATACACACATGGACTCCACTCAGTGGCCCAGGACATGAGCCAGACTCACATGGATGTCACTCAGTGACCCAGGACATGAGCCAGACACACATGGACTCCACTCAGTGGCCCAGAACACAGGCTGTACACGTGGATTCTACTCAGTGGCCCAGGACACAGGCCATACACATGTGGACTCCACCCAAGGGTCCCTTTCTCTGTTACTTCCTGCCCAGTCTAAATTTGGAGATGAGGTTTTCAATGCTGGATATCAATAAGAAGGAAATTGGGCTCAGCGTCTATCATCACAGAAAGGTTGATGAGGAGTTGAGGAGACACTAGTAGATCTTGGGGGAAGGGAGGGGATACCTCTGAGCTGGTGACTCCATATAAACACCTGATGGCAAAGAGGATGCCATCATTGTAAGTCTACGGAGAGAAGATGAGAAAGGTCGGTAATAGCAGCTTGCTCTCTGGAACGATAATCTGCTAGTTCAAGGCCTGGAGGGAACTGAATTAGAGGGTATTTTAATTCATGCCTAATAATTTGAAACTCAAAACTTCCAAATGGTTGAATAATTACAGAAATATGTGAACGCCTCGGGTCTTTAACAAGACTTCCACGGATCATTACCCAGGCCTAGGTAGAGCCTGGCTGATAGAACTGGAGTCTCAGGTTCCCTGTCCAAGGTTCTGGCACGCGCTGCGCTGTCCAAGGTGCCAACCCTACTACTCCAGCGCCGACACCCCTCTGTCAGTAGGAAGCAGATTTCTAGCATCACCCAGTGCTAAGTGAACTGGCCTCCTACAGAGTCAATTTCTCTCTGCAGACAGTAAGGTAAATCCCTCACCACGCTTAAGCTACCAAGAAAGATTAATCTCCGAATTGGCGGCAGTGGGATACTGTCTGCCTTGGTTCTGGACAAGATGCTCCCATTCTAAGTCTGGTTCTGTTTTCTATCATATGTTTCAAATTAATCATTGATGTTCAATGGTAAAAATGGTCTTTGTAACAAGGACACAAAGCCATTATCAGGGAGGTCATTAACGTAGTTGGCATCTATTATAAAACAAAGGTCTAAGCATTTGCTTATTTATTTATTTATTGTATTTTTTTATTTTTCTGTGATATGTCTGTGTGCATATCTCACATGTGATGTGTTTGAAGAGGCCAGAAGATAATCAAATCTCCTGGATCTGGAGACAGTAGTGAGTCATCTGATGTGGGTACTGGAAAACAAACTCACGTCCTCTGCAAAAACAGCAAGTGCTCTTAACCACAGAGCCATCTCTCAAGACCCAGGGTTAAGTATTTTACATGCTTCCCCTTGGTTAAATGTTACAAAAGCCTTGGTAATTCCTGTAATGTATCTAGCAGAAGAGGCTCAGACAGGTTAAGTGACTCGTGCAAAATAAAAATTATTCAAACCATGTTCTCTCTAATTCCAAAACCTAAACATTATCTACATTTAGAAAAATCCAACTCATTTCTAATTAGTACCCTTATAAAAGTATCAGTAACTTCTTGAGTCCCACGTGTGTGTGTGTGTGTGTGTGTGTGTGTGTGTGTGTGTGTGTGTGTGTTTCTGTGTCCTTTATCAGTACATTCTTCTTGGTAACTGTAATACTTCACTTCAGTTGTCAACTTGACTCACCAGGGGCACAGGGTGGGGCTGGGAAGCTCCAGTTGAGAAACTGCCTCCATCAGATTGGCCTGTAGCCATGTCTGTGAAGAATTTTTATAATTGCTTATTTTATGTAGGAAAATTCAGTTCAGTGTGGGTGAAACCATCCCCTAGGCATGGTTCTATATAAGAACCACCACGGGTTCTTAACTCATGGTTCTGGGCTACATAAGGATGATAGCTGAATTTGAGCAGTAACAATGTTCCTTCACAATCCTGCTTCAATTCTAGCCTCCAGGATTGTTCTTTTGAGTTCCTCCTCTCACTTCCCTCAGCGATGGTCCATAAGCAATAAGATAAAATGAACCCTTTCCTCTCCTCAAGCATTTTGACCAGCATTTATAATAGTATCAGAGAAAAAAACATGATAGTAACTAATCTACATCTTGGGATAATTCAGCAGCCTAGGGAGACAGAGATAATTTGATGAGCACTGGCTCTCTGAATTAGCTCATTGCATTGATGAATTATTCCAAACTGTTGATGAGTTCATCTGGAAAGATGGGTTCCAGTCTTTTGTTAGATGTCATGTTGCATCTGGGAGCTGAGAGCACCCCATCTCCAAATATTCAGGGCTTAGAAACTCAAGCCCCAGGGTTGGGGATTTTGCTCAGTGGTAGAGCGCTTGCCTAGCAAATGCAAGGCCCTGGGTTTAGTCCTCAGCTCTGGAAAAAAAAATGGACATGGGTCTGGCTTTAAAACAGAAACTCAAGCCCCACATTCACATATTGATAGTATTTAGATGTTGGGCTTTTGTCAGATAAGGTTAGATGAGCCCAGGAGGGTAGGGATCCTCATGAACAGAATAGTGGCCCTCTAGAGGACAAGAAACGCAACTTGTCAGTTTCCCATCTCTCTCTATAACAGTCCCATGATATAACATAGCCAGAAAGCCTTCAGCCAATGACAAATGCTGATAACCTCTTTCCAGTTTCTAGAACAACTAACTGTTGTTTATAAATTGCCTGGTCTCAAGAATTTTGTTATAGCAACATAAAGTAAACTCATATAGCTGTTGAACTCATTCTCTGAAGGCATGTGTCCCCAGGAAAAATGTTCTGGTATGTGCCAAGGGGAGAGTCCTGCTGAGAAAAAGAAGATGTGATGACTCTCAGTGCCCTTGTGAATCTCATGCTGCTGTTTTCCTCTCCATAAGAAGGGTGAGAGAAAGACACTATAGGGTTCTTCAGAGCCGTGATTGTCAAAATGCAGTCAGGGGGTGGCAGTGCCACTACTGTCTAGGAACTTGGTAGGTATGGAAACTTATAGGTGCCATCCCATACCTTCTGAACCAAAATTTCCAGGTGTAGGGAAAAAAATCATTCCATTTTAATAGATTTCTCTCTCTCTCTCTCTCTCTCTCTCTCTCTCTCTCTCTCTCTCTCTCTCTCTCTCTCTCTGACACACACACACACAGGGGTTAAAAGAATTGATTTCTAAGTTGCTGGTGGTCAGCAGAGGAATTGCAAGTGCTGAAGTGTGCTCATGCTTTGACTGTGGGGATCCTGTGAAGGGCTCCCTCAGGCAGATATAAAACACCTGGCTGTGCAGCATTCTCCTTTCACAGACCACCAGCAGTTACCTATTATTCCCTCAGTTCAAGCTGGACATCTCGGCCTGGATGTTCAGGCTGCCTCCTGTCCACTCATTTCTCCCCTCTCATTTTACCTGAGGACAGGTGCTCTGGGTGGGGATGTAGAGATCTGAGTGGGAGGAGGGGCGACAAACAGGAGTGAAAAGCAGAATATTATTTTCCCGAAGAGTTTGTTTGTCAGGAAATAACAACCCCCATCTCTGCTTCTTTACAAACTCTTACATCCCTAAATACACAAAACATGATCATTTTCTCCCAGCCAACCAAGTCATACATAATGTATTTTATTGGCACCTTGAATAAAGATGTGGCAGACACGAATCTCAAATGTGCTGATGGAAAGCTGTGAGGAAAACTCACAATGGGTGAGCAGGGAGCCAGAGAGCACCTGGCTGATCCTGCCAGAGCAGGGAGAGATGCTGCAAGGGAAACTGCACCCCACGGTCCCCAGGAAGCTGTGCAGTGCTGCTGTGCCCCTGTGAGCGTGTTTGGAGGAGAGGAGGAACAGCTGGGGTCGGTGGCCAGTGATGCAGAAAGGGCAATAATTTACAAAAGAATTCAAAACTGGATGCTTCAAGTGGTTAGCGAAAAGGTGTCTGAATACTTCAGAAAGGAAGCAAAGAGCTTGTGAATATGTGTGAATTTGTGGAATCCAGAGCTCTATGATAATGAGGAGGAGGAGCTAGAGGAGGAGGAGGAGTCAGGCATCATGGTACATGCCTGTAATCCAGCACTGAAGAGGTTGAGGCAGAATCATAATGAGGATTTTGAGGCCAGTCTGGGCTATGGACTGAATTCCACATCAACCTAAGATCTGTAGCAAGACCCAAACAAAACAAAGGACGATGAACTCAGTTTGGGGAGGGTCTGTCTATCTAGGTTTGGGACAAATAAAATATAACAAAGGGTAATGGTGAGTGGGTGGACCAATATCATGGTAGGTTACTAAAATTCCAACACTCAGAAGGGACACACAGGAAGACAGAGTTTGAGGCTACCTTTGGCTGCATGGAGAGACCCTGTCTATAAAAATAAAATAAAATAAAACAGGGCTGGAGAGATGGTTCAGCGGTTAAGAGCACTGACTGTTCTCCCAGAGGTCCTGAGTTCAATTCCCAGTAACCACATGGTGCCTCAGAACCATCTATAATGGGATCTGATGCCCTCTTCTGGTGTGTCTGAAGACAGCTACAGTGTACTCATCATATATATAAAATAAATTAAATCTTTAAAAAAAATAAAACAAAGCAACAACAAAACTCCACATGGATGCTGACCTAGCAGTGGAAGACTTTGAATACATGTAGATCTGTCATGGGAAGAAGAATGTAATACCTATCCATGACAGGGTATTGACCATAAGTGATCCTGGAGCCTATCAGACCTTTTCCTTCACTCTTAGGTGGTCCAAGAGGCATGTGGTTTTAACACTAAAATGAATGTTCTTGGTTCCTGGCTCCTTTCTATTCTGCCAAGCAAGATCATGAAACATGAAACTCATTTCCTAACTTTCAGGATCAACAAACCAGCAGAAAACTGTAAGCTGTGGCTTTCCATATAGATACACTTAGTTATTGCTATCCCCTGTAATATCAGCTTCCACTCTTGATCTCTTCCAGCTCAACATCATTATGAAGAAGCCTGGAGAAGGTGGATTGATTTTCCAATAATAAGCATTTGTGCCCGGGTAAGGAATGTGCTGGGATGGTTTTTAAAAGGAGGCGAATCTCACATGATGAAATCGAAGGCTATCGATGTTAGCCTGGGTGCTTTATGCACTTGCCTGTGAGAAATGGGTTTACATAGCCTTGGAAGGTGCTGCAGCCTGGCCCTGGGCTGTCTTCCTGCAATATATGTTAAAGGCTTGATTCTCTGCTTGGCATCACTGGGAGGTGGTGGAAACCTTAGTATGTGGCACCTGGGGCTGGAGAGACGGCTTAGTGGGCAAGAATGTTTGCTGATCTTACAGAGAACCAGAGTTTAGTACCCACGTCAAGAGGCTCACAACTACCTGTAACTCCAGCACCAGGAGAGCCAATGTCCTCTTCTGGCTTCTGCAGATACTCTATACATGTGTACATATACAAAGTCATATACAGGTAAATAAAATATCCTTTTTTAAAAAGGTGGTACCAAGTAGTAAATTTAAGTCATTCGAATTATGACTTCAAAGTCTCTCTCGTTCTCTCTCCCTCTCTCTCTCCCTCTCTTCTTCCTCACCATGCCTTCCTGGAGGGTGTTCTGCCTCAGCAAAAGCTCAAGAACTATTGTGCTAGCTAGACCATGAACTGGGACCTCCAAACCTATGGCCCGAGTAAAACTTCCCCCCTTGTAAGTTGGCTATCTCAGGTCTTTTGATGTAAAACAGAAAACTGTCCAACACAGGAATTAAACTTGGTCATTCTTAGTCGAAACAGTGGCTTACTATAAAAACACTGTCTGTAGAACAAGGGGATTGTCCTGCTGCTGTGACTTGAGCCCACAGCCCTTCCCCCGATCTGATGGTTGCCTGCATAGCAGCTGAAGGAAGAAGAGTCGTGTCACCTGAGTGGGGCTTTACCCCGAGCTTTCCCTGTCAGCTGAGGTGGACAGAAACTAAGCAGGAATCAGAGCAGGCTGCTAGTAGCAAAATGACACAGACCACAACTTTACTTTCTGGAGTTCTGGAGTCTGAAAGTCCACGATCAGGGTGAAGTCAGGGTGAGTTTCTCCAGATGACTATCTACAATATATGGCTTCTTCTTGATACTTTTGCCCTGACGTCTCTTCCTATGCTTAGAAGATGAACCACCCATCTCAGCCTATTGGGACTCAGACCAAGACTTCACTTATTATTGATTACCTCATCTCAACCCTTTCCCTAAATACAGCCATACTGGAGACTGGGCTTTCAGTATGAATGTGGGAGCTCATGGTTCCATTCCTATTAAGCCATTGGGAGACATCTTAAGGTTTGATCTGTGGTATTTTTAAGAGTAAACAAGAATCATTTAAAAAGCAGTGCATGTAAATCTGTGTCCGATGCAGGAAGTCTTTCATTTGCTTGTTTCTTTTTGGGGTGCCCGGGGTTTGAGCTCAGAGCCTTGTTCTCAGCCAAACACAATCAGCCAGTTTCATCTCTGGCCCATAGTGAAAACACTCTAATAATAATCAGTTTCCTAAGATAGGAATGTGCTTCCTAGAGTAATGGCAAATTCTTCATCACTTGATATCACATTAGAACCCAGTGGCCACCATCCAGCTCTCTACAGTAGAGGTCATTTCCATCCCAGGAAGGAAAGCTAATGAAATGAAGTCCTGAGCCATCTGGTTCCATGAAGTTAGAAGATGCCTTAAGTAGTAAATGTATTTTAGCCTGAAAGGAAATTCAGATATAGAATTTAAGAATCTTACACAACCCAATAGTACTCTACATCTCTAAATCCCACCACATGGAAGTTTTTCCAATTGACTCCGTGTTTCCGCTTGTCCCAGGAGGCTGTCTGCTCTCCCGTAGAAGCGCTCTACTTTCTCAGCGGACACACCTTCGTCAGCATTCCTCCCTCTTACAGCTATCTAGCCTAATCCTACGCGGCCCCGCTATAGTATCTGAAAACTGCAAGGCAAGCTGTTTTCTGCTCTGATCACCCCTGCGCACAGCAGCGGCACTGGCATAGCTAATTCTAGCAGAGGCAAGTGCAGCCAGGAGCTAAGCAGCGATGAAGTGGATGCAGGGAGCCAGGACTTCCGAGTCCACTTGGCTCTGCTGGCCATTAACTGAGATGAGTCTTTACAGTTGTTTTCCCGAGTCCTAAATCTTCTACCACATGCCCAGTACTGCCATAAGCTGGTAGGTGGCAAATACTGGTTCGTATCTTAAATGTTCCGCAAAGCCACGTGTTAAAGGTTCTGTCCACAAGGTGGCGCGATTGAGAAGTGGTGAAACAGACAGGTCATTAGGGCGTATTCTCTTTTTTTTTTTTTTTTTTTTTTTTTTTTTGCTTCTGAGTCAGTGGTTTGGCTCTGCCACAACTGTGATTTATTGCCTGGCTAGAGACCCAAGACAAAGAAGTTAACCAATCATCCGCTGGAACCTTCAAAACTGTGAGCTCAAATAAACCTTTTCTCTTTACAAACTGATTGACCAGAGTATTTGTTATAGTCACGGGAAACTGGCTTACTCAGAGATCACCAAAGCCATGCACTTAATGACTCTGAACTTCTTTATGACCTGATGCACTGTGCCAAGAGTTTCTAAGGAGAAGTCTTTGTACCCAGGTGGGGGCAACCTATAAGACGAATGGATGGCCCAATTTCATTAATGGGCTTACTGAGTGCTTACTGTGTTCTATGAATGATTCTAAGGACTGACATTAAACAGCTTATAAGAAATAATGCTCCTGCTCCCAAACTTACAGCTTAGATAAGAGGCAAAAGAATTGTCGATCCCTATCAGATAGTAAAGGGATGGTGTGCGAGAGGCATAGCCTTGAGATGATAGGAACGAAATGGCTAAATTCCCTGTGGTGGGTCTCTCTGCGGTGGGGACATTCAGAGTCAAATAGCAAGGGAGGAGGAATCTTGTTACATAAGACAGGGAGAACATGACTGTGGGCGGAGAACAGCCAGTGCAGGTGCCCCTGAGGGGGGATCTGTGTAGGTGAGGCAGCAGAGTGAGACCTTCATAGGGTGTGGGGAAGTGGAGGACAAGAGGGCTATTCAGGAAGGGAAGCAGGGACAGTGTGTGATGTCTACAGACTAGGATGACAAGTTCACTCATGGGACGGGGGTTATGGAAGAAGTGTTAAAGGAGAGGTAGATGCCACCAAGTTCTATTGCTGCAGTGAAACTCCTGCTTCATTTGAAATGTCATAAATGACAAGACCTCATTGCTTGGGGTCAGTGACAAGGCTCAGCAAGTGAAGGGGCTTTCTGCCAAGCCTGAGAACCTAAGTTCGATTCTCAGGACCCGCATAGTCAGAGAGAGCCTATTCCTGCAAGTTATCCTCTGACTTCCACACCTTTACATGTGCATAGTGGGTGGTATTACCACCTACACACACACACACACACACACATACACACACACACACATACACACACATGCACACACATATGCACACACATGTGCATGCACACAATGTATTTTCTAAAGACCTCCTTATTAATTAAGGCTGAATAGGAACCTGTTGTACAAGATTGATGAGCCATGGGGTGTTACTGATTCATGAAATAAGACACACATAGAAACAAAACTACTGTGTGATCTCACATGATAAAAAAAAATCTAAATCTAATTCATTGAGGCAGAGGGTAGAATGGTGGTCCTCAGACAGTCGGGGGTGGACAGCTAGAAGACATGGTTTAGTTAGATCGAGAGGGTAACCTTTGGAGAAGGATTGCACAGCATACTGAATACAGTTAATAATAATCTACGTTATACTAAAAAATTAGAAGGTGAAAATTTTATTATTCTCATCACAAGAAGTAAGAATGTGACGGTGCACAGTGTACGCACACAAGAGTATCATGCTGTGGGCATAACTGTCTATTGTTTTATTTATCAGTTTTAAAACAATAATGTGATTCCTGTCACCACGAAGGCCAGTCTTGAAAGCATCATATCGCAAGGAATGAGAGAGGGAGGCCTGGGCAGGGGAGTTGTGCTGCCAATGGGTACGGGCAAGTGTGGATGCTCAAAACCTACTGACTAGTTAGGCTTGGGGATCAAGGAAGGTCTTAAGTCACACTGAGACTTGAGCCACAAATGATGGTGGTGGGGGGCAAACTGTCATTTTGCTGAGACAGGGGAGGGAGGAGAGGGAGGTTTAGAAGTATGGAGCAAGAGATTTCTTTGAACCACTTTTAGTTGGAAGTGCATTTGCATTTCCTAGATACTCATTTGGGTGTGTGAACACCTGGTGACTCAGGTGTAACTCAGCAGCAGAGCCTATGATGAAAAGCATGGATTCAAGCCCCAGAAAAACACACACAGAGAGACATACACGAATATACATAGACACATGCACACACACGTGTGCACATCCACATATGCACAAATGCACACAGGCATGCACACACACACACACACACACACACACACACACACCTTCCTTTGTAGCAATGTAGCTAACAGGACACATGGCCAAGTGGCTAGATTTTATTATAAAGCCCCCCTCCTCAGAGCCATAATGCATTTCCGATAGTCCAACTTAAGATGGGAAGCTGAAGAAGACTTGTTTGCCCCTAGAACATTTGTTTTTGACCATGGGATCTCACTGCTACAAGACTCTGGTCTCTCATCATAAATAGTAAACAAACAGAAAAGTTGGTAACACCACTTTGATCCTGAGAGAAAAGGAAATATGATCAGACAGCACAGTGGATTTTTTGCCTTCGCCCCCTGCCTGGAGGCAGTTTCAGTGGTCATCTGTAAGAGGGGGCAGTCAAAACAGAGCCCTGTGCTGAATTCAGGAGATAGTATAGAACTGGGGAAGTTGGGACAGCTAAATTCTGTGGAGAGTATCCAAAAAAGGGAGATGTCTCCACAGAGAGGTCCAAAGATCATCAAAGATAATCTCTTCAAGGCTTTGGCTACACTCTAATTTGTGAATCATGGAATAAGACTGTTCAAGGCCAGAGAAAGCACTCCTAGCAAGAGAGATTGCGGATAGGACAGTGGAGAGATGCTGCACATGGAAGTGGACATGTGGTGGGATGCAGAGAACTTATTGGTTGTGTTTGGGTGATGGGAACTGTGTTAGAGCTAACACCAGAACATGTGCCATGAGCAAGCAGAGATGCCCTGTCACTCACTGAGGTGAAAAAGAAGAGAAACCTCTGCGGCACAGAAAGAAAGGGGAGAGTTCAGAGTCTCACACACAAGCCGGGCTCTAGAGAGTCGACGAGCAGAATCATCAGCCGGTTTGGAAGCCTTCTTTGTGAGAATAAATCAGTCTTAGAAGGGAATCAGTCTGGACTTGCAATAATAAGGCTTAAATGTAGTCCTTGCAAAGAATCAGTAGGTCCCCAATAGCTTGAGTTTGTATCAGGAAAAGCACAAAATCTTTAAAGGAAAACCAGCAAAAGCTAGCACAAGACAGCAAGATGTACCCTACGTCCCTTCAAACATATCAGTAGCAGGCAGGCAAAACTTACAATCTGAGGGGGAAACACAATGAATGCATAAAGACCCAGAAGTGCTAAGACGCTATGGGATTAAGAGAACGCTCTTAAAAATAGCTATGCTAGATCTTGTAAATGTGCTCAAAGATAACAGGGGAAGATATATCAAAAAGAAACTAGGAGATATTTAGAAGATTTGTGCAAAACTTCCACAGATGAAAAGTTTAACATCTTAAAGTAGAAACAAGCTGGATAAATTCACAACAATTTACAGGGGGAAAGTGAACGATCTTGAAGATGGGCCGATGGAAACTGCGCAGAAACGAGACAGAGAAAGCAAGGGTGAGGGCAGACTGACGCATAGTGATCCAGGGAACAGTAGAAAGCAGCCCGACTGTCTGTGTTCACCCAAGGGTAAGGAGGCCAAAGGGTATGACAAAGTAAAAGGTGCTTTTCCCCCTAAATTTGATGGAAGATCCATAGATCAAGAAACATACAGAATATCAAGAAAATGTTAAAGTCAGTAGCAATGAAATTGACCAAAAACAATACAAAGAGAAAAACCTTAAAATTTGTCACAAACCCAGTTGGGGTAGATGGTGGTTTGAATAGGAATGACTCCCCATAGACCCATGTGTTTGAATGCTTGACCCATAGAGAGTGGCATAATTAGGAGGTGTGGCCTTACTGGAGTAGGTGTGGCCTTGTTGGAGGAAGTGTGTCACTGTAGAGGTGGGTTTTGATGTCTCCTATGCTCAAGTTATGCCCAGTGACACAGTCTCCTTCTGTTGCCTTCAAATTGGGATATAGAACTCTTGCCTCCTCTAACGCCATGTCTGACTGCACGCTGCCATGCTTCCCACCATGATGATAATAGACTAAACCTCTGAAACAGTAACCCAGTTCCAATTAAATGTTTTCCTTTATAAGAGTTGCCATGGTCATGGCATTTCTTCACAGCAATGAAACCCTAACTAAGACAGTGGGCATTGTGGACAAAATAAAAGATGATGTCAGACTTTTCAGCTGAAAAAAAAAATACAAGCCAGAGACTGCAGCGACACCTTTTAATTCTGAAAACAAAATGTGTTGCTGGTGTAGTAAGGATCCACACATGTACAAGTACACTAATCAATAATAAATGCAAGATAACACATCAGGGCACCATAGCAACCACTCAGTCAGTCTATTGCTTGGGTCTTGCACTTACCTGTAATGGCCCCTACAGCTATTTATCCACGTATCCACTCTCCTCGCTTTCTACCGGCATGTGCTAATCCATACTCCACACTCATAATTAAGCACAGAATAGCCATTGTCTACCCTTTTCTCTTTGACTTTGCTGATTCAGTACTGTGGTTTTCCTTGGAAAACAGAGGGCAGAAAAAAATGTAGAGGCCGGCAGATGAGGAGGGATGTAGGGAACCTTGTCTTCTGGACACGGCTGGTACTAGCATCTGCTTTGCTTCCCTGCACAGGATGCTGCCAGACGAACCCATCAATGTGCCGCCGTGGACAGGGAGGGAACCATGATCTCCACCCTCCTCAAAGAGCAACTGGTAGTTAATGGCTGCCTGCAAAAGAGGAGCCGTTTTCTTCAGTGAGCCTCTGGTGAGTTATCCATGTGCCAGCGAATAACTTCACACCCAGGCTAATGCCAGCAACAGTCATTAAATTCAGTGGATCACACATGAAGGGAGGAGGAGGAGGGTTGGGGAGAAAGGGGTTTCAGCAGGAGATGGAGGAGATGAGAATATAAGGGGACGTGGAAATGACCAAAATACAGCCATATTTAAAACTGTCAGGAAACCTAAACATTATACATTTTTCCCGAGCTTTGGCTTGTGTGTGTGTGTGTGTGTGTGTGTGTGTGTGTGAATGTAGTTTTCACCCATTCTCGTGCTAATACACTTTTAACTCTAGAACAGTTTTATATTTGCAGAAGACTTGAAAAGAGAGCACAGTTAGGAACAGTTAGGGACAACATCTGTAGCATGCCAAAAGCAATATTTCAATACCCCAACAAAAGTATTTATTTAATTCAGGCAAAGTAAACATTTTCAGGTATAAGAAAGCATTCTTTAAAAAACGTCACTAGAATTAGGCACTGAACAAAGACCTATAGGCAGAAGGGAGTGTGGATCTATGAGTAGGCCACCCCCACCACACGTGAATAGGAAAGGCTTTTGTCCGTATGGCTTAAAATCGCACTAAAAGACAATTGAATGCTCACAATCACGGGGTTTCTGGTTTCCATCGCACAAAGAAATAAACATGAAAACTCTAGCACACAGGTTGAGAGTCCCCATGTTACACATGAAGTGGAATAATGTCACCTAAAGGTAGCCTGTGCTGGGTAAATATATAATCTTAAAGCTCTCTGGGAAGCAGCGTACAGCTCAGAAGAGCAGAGACAAGGAGGAATCATAAAGAGTCATCGAAGACGTAAGAAAAGAATAAAAGGAAGTAAGAACAGATGTGTGTGATGTGGGAGACATGGCTCTGTAAAGAGCACTTGCTGCTCTTGCAGAGGACCTGAGTTTGGCTCCTAGAATCCACTCCAGGAAGTTCATACTGCATGTATGTCCCCCTCCAGGAGTTCTGATGCCCCCTGTGGACCCTACAAGCATCTTCACATGCATGACATACACACATACATGTATGCATGCATGCACACACACGAACACACACGAACACATACATGCACAATCACACACATGCACCCACACAAATAATAATAAAAATAAATGTTTTAAATGATGGGACAAACAGCAAAGGGCATATCTAAATTCAGCTATATTGACAGTTATATTAAACTTAAATGCTTTAACCACTCCAATTAAAAGGCAGTGGTTGCCAGCTTAAAGGCTGACTCAATAGTAATAAGTACGAAAGCAATACTCAATTATATACTGCATAAAACAAACAAGCCCACTTAATTATGAAAGCCAGATAAATCAGACACTTCAAAAGAGAGGAGACCATCAAAACTTTAATCAAAAGAAAGCTTAGGTGGCTGGGTTAACATTAGATAAAGAATGTTTCCGGGCAAACGGTGTCCCAAAACTGCCTCCAAAATGCCACAAAAAGATAAATTTGTATAAAACAATACAATGCTGCTGAATATTCATGTATGGTTGTGCTTCAAAATGTATAAAGCTAAGAGCAAAACAAAAGAAGTGAGAGATAAACCACGATCACAGTGAATTAGTCTCAAAAATTAAAAAAGGAGACATGTGAGCATACACACAAAGATACACACACATACCTATACACACACACATACATATATACACACATACACATACACAAACATACACACATATGCACACACACATATATACATATACACACATACACACACATGCACACACACATACATATACACACATACACACACACACACACACACACACACACACACACGCACACACCAGTAAAGCTTGAATGTTACTATGAAACATTTGAGTTAGCTGATATTTTTCAGACACTCATCTCAGAAACTGCAAGTGCATTCCTTTCAAGTGAGCAAATAATATTCACAATCACAGACCACATCCTGAGACATAAAATAATAAATTTAAAAGGATGGAGTCTCTGTCAACACTAAAATCAATCTAAAATTTAATAACAGAGATGCCTAGAAAACCTCAATATTTTGGCAAGCAACCCCAGGTATTGAGGAAGGCATCACAATGGATATTACAGATTATGTTTAACTTAACAAAAATGTAACCACCAAAATGTAAGGGTCAGAGCTGGCGGGTGGCTCAGGTGGGTGGGTGAGCAGGCCTGCAGTCAAGCCTGGCAACTCGAGCTCAGTCCCTGGGCCCCACATGGTAGAGAAAGAGAACTGACTGTGTAAGTTGTCCTCTGATGTCAATGTGTACGCATATGCCTATACTCGCAGACAGACAGACACACACACAGACAGACACACACACACACAGATGGACACACACAGACAGTCAGACACACACACACACACAGACACTTACACAGAGACACACACACACAAACAGACACACACAGAGATGGACACACATAGACAGACACACTCACACACAAAGACACACACAGACACTTACACAGAGACACACACAGACACACACACACATTCAAAATTGTTGGGGCTAAATTATGGCATACATGTAGTATTCTTTTTTAAAAAAACTTGTATCAGAAAGAAAAAAAACTCTTATATCAACACTCTAAATTTCTATCTTAAAGGAGAAGAAAAAAGAACAGCAAAAATAAAATAAACCCCCAAACCCAATTAACTATAAAATGGGGAGAAAGAAGAGAAAAATCAACGGAACTTACATCTGTTGTTTTTTTTTAAATCAGTACATTTGATAAACTGTCAAAAATGAGCAAGGAGAGGGGTGAGGGCTGTGCAGCTGGTGCAGGCGTGGATGGGGTGTTCCGATGGGTCCTGGGGACGCTAGAAGCTACAGTTGAGACTATTGTGACCACCAGAGTGCCAGTAGGTCAACAACGTAGATGGAATGAGCAAGACCCTGGAAAGACACAAACCTCCGAGCAGAATATGTGCCTGTGTCTATTAAGGGATCTGAATTTGTAGTTAAAATCTAGAACACAAAGAGAATTCTAAGCCCAGACAGATTCATGGGTAAATTTCCTGAGCATCTACTGAAGGGACAATACCAGTCCTGCACAAAGGCACTCAGCAAACGGAACAGAGCAGAGTTCCCTCATTCATTTTATGTGGCCAGCATCACCCTAACACCAAAATCTGGCAAAGAAGGCTCTAAGCAACTTCGGGATATCTTTCACAGTTAATAAATGCAAAAGGCCTTAACAGCGCACTAATAAATCTAATAAGTACTATAAAAAAGGATAATGTACCATGACCTAGTTGGGTTGACTCCAAATCAGTTTAGTAGTCAGTCAATGCAATCTACTCTATCAACAGAATTCAGCAGAAAGACTTCAGGGTCATTTAATAAGTGCAAAAATAAAAAAAAAAGTGACAAAATTTGATCTCTATTCCTGACTGAAAGATGTCAGCAAATGAAAATCAAAAAGAACTTAGGGCTGGGAAGATGGCTCAGCTAGCTAGTGGTGTGCTTGGCCCTCAAGCGTGAAGAGCTGAGTTTGAACACCCAGCATGCAGGTAAAAGCCAGGCATGGTGGCATGTGTCTGTAACCCAGCACTGGAAGGTGGAGAAAGGTGGATTCCTAGAACTCATTAGCCTGACAGCCCAGTTAGATCAGTAACATTCAGGTTCAATGAGAGACTCTGTTCAAATAAACAAGTGATGTGCAAACCAAGGCAGGTGCCCAGCATCAACCTCTGGCCTCCACATGCATGTGCATACATGTACACACTAACCTTGATACACACATGCACACACTCATGCAAACATATATCTCACACATACACAGAGAGAGACAGAGAGACAGAGAGAGACAGAGAGAGACAGAGAGACAGAGACGGAGAGACAGAGAGAGAGGATTTCCATAGCCAGGCAGGTACAGAAGGAACAGACTTGTAATCTCAGCTGTCCAGAGGCAGAAGCAGGCTGATCATGAGTTCAAAACCAGCCTGTTCTACATAGCAAAACCCTGTCTCAAAAACACCATGAGATGGAGGATATAGGTGAGCAATACAGTCCTAGGCTCCATCCTCAGGACTGTAAAAGAATTTTCCTGATAAGAAATGTATATACTTATATAAAAAATATATACCTTACATATATTAACATCATACTTGATATTGAAAGATCGAACACTTTGCCTCTTAGAGCAGAGGCAAGGCCAGGAGAGCCCTGCTCACGATTTCCAGTCAGCCTCACACTGGAGACTGTAGCAGATTGAATAAGGCCAAGGAAATGGTGCAGGAGAGCATGGCTGAGCTGCAGAGACATTATGCTAAGTCAGAGAAACCCGGCAGGAAGAGTACACATCAGAAGATGTCTGTATGAATGCTAAATACAAAACTCCAAGGGGAGAACGCAGGCCGGTGTCCTGCAGGAGCAACGGGAAGGACTGAAACGCCCTCTGTCTTGATGACAGAGATGGTTCTGTGACAGCAAACATTTGTCAAAGATCCTACAACATCTGGAATGAGTTATATTTTATTGCTTGTAAATCATACCTCAATAAAGCTGATTAGCAGTTTGGGGCACACGTCCTCCCCCTATCCGATCTCCTGAGAGGGAGTAGACAGATCTCACGGTAGCTGCCTTGCACCCAGGGAGAGGCTCCGAGACTTGAGGGTAAGGAGGCCATCCCTGTACCCCTGGGTTGCTACCACTGCACACACCAGGTTCTTCATTACATCAAGGTCTGCACATGAGCCAGCTTGCTCACTCAGGCGTACCCAGCTTCAGAGGCTCAGACAAATGTCACCCGTTCTAGAGTGCAAGTGGCCCTGTGGAGGCTGACTGCTCAGCCTCTAGCCTCTCACATAGCTGTGTCCATACATTTTCTTTCTTCTTTCAGTTTCAGCCAAAGACACCTGGTCCTGTCCCCAGCTCTACCTGAGCCTGTCCCTGACAATACCTGAGCCTGTTCCTGACTCTATCTGAACCACACCCTTACTCCCAAGCGAGCTACTGAGGCCAGGGGAACACAGTGTCACCATTGGAAGGCAGACTGGAGACAGAGCACCAACAATTACCAATGGGGAAGCAAGAAATGGGTCCCCAGGGAAGAGCCAGGATGAGGTGAGCAGAGATGGAGAGGGTGCCACTGGGAAGCAGGTATAACAGATGCTCCCATAGGTGAGGGTGACGAATGGAAGCCTGCCCTGCTGTCACTGCATGGGTGGCGGGTATTGAAGACTAGCCTCGGTGCAGATCCTAGATGATGACCACAGTGTACCCTCCTCTTCCACCAGCACAGAACAGACCCTCCATTGCAATCCCACCCTTAACTCCCAGCATGACAGTTTTGTCTTAATGTGTTTCTCTTTAACTGGAGTCAAAACTATAATAGCTAAAGAGAGGTTATCAGTAAAAAAATGTCAGTGAAGTCCAGGCTTTGAGCTTGGATGTGTCTAAGGAGACGAGGAGAAAGCGTGATGGTGTGGTATGGCCTAAGCTGTCATCCTTACTCCTAGATCACATTTGGCACAGTCTTAGTCCTGCACCCACATTCTGATCCTGCTCTTAGTGCAGCTGGGTGATCTTGGGCAAGTTGCTTAACCTCTCTGTGGCTTAAATTTATTACCTATAAGATGCGAGTCATACTGCTTCCCAGGGTCGTAAGGGCAAATGGTGTATGTGAAAGGATGACCAGCTGTTCTCACAGGCACGGGCCCTGTCCCTTCCCCTTCCATCTGATTTCATCCTAGCATCAATTTCAGTTTCCAACACTGTATCAGATCTAGGAAAAGAAGAAAACCCTCACTTAGGAAGTACAGGACTGTGTGCAACCTGCTTACGACATTCTTCAAGGGTCTATTACGTCACAAAACGTTGCAGATCTAAACAGAGGTAATGGGGTGAGGGGCAGGGCCACAACCTCAGTCACTGATGGCCAAGTCTTGAGAAACTGAAATCGCCATGTTGTTGTCTTGTTTTCTGAGAGGCACCAGCTGAGATAGAATGGTCTTTGTGGGACTGGTGTATAGAGAGGCAATCCAAGTCACAACCCCCCTCCCCCCGGGTGCCCTGCTGGCCTCACTCCAGCCAGGCAGAGGGTTAAATCAGCCATGCTGCCATGGGACTGGGAGCTAAGGAGCTTGTGGTCCATCTGTCAGGATCTTTTGCTGAATGGCCTGGTTGTTTGGGCATCATCTAAATTGTACCTGGGAGGCTCAGTCATAAAACACCAATAGGCTCTGCAGGCAGGAGCTGGAGAAGTGCTCTGGTGCATAGAGCACAATGTAGCAGCAAGTGCACTGCCACACTCTCCATCCCAACATTTTCTCCCTCAAAGATACTCAGCAGAGACACTCATGGCTACATAAACTCTCTCGTGTTCAAACTGGTGAACTTGTGCCCTAGGGGCACACATTGCCACCTGCATCCCCCAAAACCATGGCCAACACACATCCCCTTCCAGGCACGTAGTCCCCCTGAACATATCACATTCACAGACTCACAGTCACCCTCAGACCTCAGCACACACACGCATGACCACGTGTTCAGACACATTGCTTCAAACAGAGACGAGCTCCCAGTTCACACCCCTCGCATGCATGTCTGTACACAGCGGAAACGCTGCATTCAGGGCTCTTCTGTGCCTACCCCAGCTTTCCTATCTTTGCCAACTTGTTTTCGCTAAGACTCTCATTTCAAATGGGTCCCCACTGAGCATGTTATCTGAGGGTTCCCAGACATATGCTTGCTACAAAAATTCTGCCTATGTGTCAGAATCTGGCATGAATGAAACCCAGCCTACACATGTGTATACACTGCAGGCACCAGCCAGAATTGAGTTCTCCCAGTAGGAGTGATGGGAACCTTAGAGAGAGCTCTGGAGACTGGCCAGCAAGGGCATCTGTCTGGGCATGCCTTCCAGACAGCTCCTAAGTGTTCCCGCTAGGATCTGACCAGCCTCAAGGGCCAGCACCTTAACAGAACTGGGCATCCTTTTACATCATGAAAGAAGGGCACAAATGGGATCTCTAAGACCCATGCTTAGCCTCTTAGTCACTAGAGCTGAGGATCCTCCAGGTCCCAGTCAGAGAAGAGAAAATTATAAATGAACGCAGGACTGCTCAAAGGGTTAGAGAAGCAGCTCAGTATGGGCTGGCCATGCAAGACTGAGGGCCTGGGCTTGATCCCCAGAACCCACTGCATACAAAATGAAATGAAATAGCAACCATGTATAATGGCTACACTTATGATCCCAGGGCTGGAGAGGCAGAGACAAGGGGAGTCAGGGTTTGCCAGCTGGCCAGCCTAGCCTAACTGGGGAGCTCCAGGCCAAGGGAAGTTCATCTCAACTGAGGTAGATGGTGTTCCTGAAGATGATACCCAAGGAAGTCCACGCTAAGATGGGAGGGCTCAACACCTACCTACAAGGTGGTTTAGAAAAAAAACTACTATTGTCCTTGATATTCTGTCACATGATTCAAACAGTATCTGTCTCATAGTAAGAACTTCTCCCATGAAGGAAAGAAGTGGTGGCCATTTTGACAGCTCTCACATCCTCAGGAGCAATGCCCTGCACACAGCAGCAGGGAAACAGATGCAAGGCACAGACCGAGAAAGAGCAAGCTGCAGTTAGGGTGCCAAGGGGCAGAGATTGGAAGAGAGCACCAACTAGGAGAGGGATGGGGACAGACAAAGCAGGGAGAATAGCGGGGATAGGGGCTGACAGATCAGGGAGGAAGGATTCTGGCTCTAGGTTAATTATTTTTCCCATCACTATACCAAAACCTAACAGAACCTTTGAGAAGGAAAGAGACATTTTGCTTGCAGTTTCGGAGAGTTAGACCAGGGTGGCTTGCTTCCATGTGTCTGCCTACACTGTCTTTGTGGCAGAAACATGTGGCAGATGACAACTGTCTACACCATGGTGGACAGGAAGTGGTGCAACAGGAAGTGGGTAGGAATAATATTCTCCCAAGGACCTGCTTCCAGTGACTACTTCCTCCAGCCAGGTCCTACCTCCCTAAGTAACCAGCATCTCCCCCAGTAGCACTGCCATGTGGAGATCAGTTTTTCAGTGCTTAATCCTTTAGGGCAGTGGTGCTCAACCTGTGGGTTGCAAGTCCTTTGGAGGTCAAGCAACCCTTTCACAGTGGTACCATATCAGATATCCTGCATATCAGATATTTACATTACGATTCATAACAGTAGTAAAATTACAGTTATGAAGTAGCAATGGAAACAAGTTTATGGTTGGGGTCACCACAGCACAAGGAACTGTATTAAAGGGTCACAGCGTTAGGAAGGTTGAGAAGCCATAACAGAGGGAATCCACCCGTATGTTCTCTGCACTTCGAGTTTTGTCCACACTGCCTCACAAAAGCTGCCCGACCACGACATGGGAGACAAGTAGACTCACCACCAGATTTGGTAATGAACTGAGGTTCCCAGAGCCTCCCCTAGCTTCCATCTCTGTCCCGGATGATCCCAAACAGCACCTCTGGCTTTCGGTTGCTGATCTACCCTCAAGGCAGCCTTCCTAACTTCCTTTATCTGTGCCAGCCTCTCTTCTGGTTGTATGTGTGCAAGTTTGGGTATGTGCATTATGTAAGCATGCATGTATGTGTGTGCATAGGTGTGTGTGCATACATTTGTGTATTCATGTGTGTGGTGTGTGCAAGTGTGTGTGTGTGTGTGTGTGTGTAGTAGTAGTAGTAGCAGTAGTAGTGCAGTGGGGTTTGTAATGGAGTCTACTGGTCACTCATCAGCCACCTTCAAAAAGCTGTCTTCCCTCTTACTGCTGCCGATTATGATGGTCTTCCAGGCTGAGTCGCCTCCAACTCCAGAGAGCCACATCAGCTACCACAGACTTTTATTCCTGCAAGTAAAACTATGAGTTCCATCCCAAGGAAACCTCTGGCTAAAGAGGCAGAACTTATTACCGGCATTTTAAATGTGGGGAGCCCGTGCCAACACTCCTCGGGGTACTGCCTCCCACATCCTCTCTACACTTGGCCACACTATACACAACACTCCCCCAACATGCCACCTCCCAAGCTCAGAATGGCCCAGGTAGGAGGGTGGGAAGGGTGACATTAGAAATGTGTCATTGAAGTAATTTGTCATCCCGAACTTCCCAGGACACACAGACTTAAGTTAACTTTCTCTGATACCACAAAACTATAAAAATAAGGCAAAGCCCCCTTGTGCTCTCTGACTATTGTGTTTTTGAGTATTTTCTGGGCATACAGACATTTTCAACTAATTTCCAATGTATTGGCCTCAGTGGGGAGCCTGGGCCCTTCAGAAAGCAGGCTGGCTGTTCTGGCAGCCAGAGGCAGAAGAAAACAGCTGTCGAGGAGCTGAGAGACTTCTTACAGGCAGGGCCGTAGATCCACCACCATAGATGGGCTTGTCCTCAACAGGCATGTGGGACCTCCCTCTCCCTCCTTGAGGAGATGGGGACAGGGGAGGGCACTATCCAGACTCTGACCCACAGCAGGCTGTGCCTGGACCCCAGAGCTGCCAACAGGAGTTAGACAAGGGCACTGCCCCAGAGGAGTGGGTACCAGGAGGAGAGACAGATGGAGAGGAAGATAAAGAAAAGTCTGAAACAGAAATGGGAGGGTCAAGCTTGGGAAAACCCAACAGAGCAGGGAGGGAGAGAGGGAGGGAGGGGAGAAGAAGGGAGGGAGAGAGGGAAGAAAGCTGAGGGAGGAAGAGAGAGTTAAGTCAGCTAGAGATATTGGCACAGCTCCCCAAAGAGCAGTTTTTGAATCCCAGAAGAGGAAATGGTCCCAGCAACACCACTCCTGACCTGGATACACAGCTCTTCAATCTCATCCAGCCACATGCTGGGTGCATCTGCCTGGGCTCTCGTCTTCTTATGTTTTAATTACTGTGTTGTCCCCAGACAGCTATTCTTTTATTTATTTATTTATTTATTTATTTATTTATTTATTTATTTATACACTCAAGCTCTTATGTGTCACATACTGACCTTTGAACCTACTATATAGCCAAAGACAACCTTGAACCTCTGATCCTCCCTGCCTCCAGTGCGCTAATTTCCACAAGCAAAACTAGGGCCTTGTGTGTGCATGTGTATGTGCATGTGTTGATGTCAAAGGACAGCTTGGAGAAGTCAGTCCTCTCCTTCTAGTATGTGAGTCGCCAAGCTCAGCGCCTTTATCTGCTAAGCCATCTCACTGGCCCCCAACAAACTCTTCCCTACCCAACACAGTGTCTGGTACACAGCAGGTAATCAAGCATATTGGACAGAGCCTAGCATTTGGGAAGGGTGCCTATGTCTGCTCCTTTGCTGAATGTACAGAGAGGACCATGAGAGACAGTGTGGCGAGGGGAGCAGAGGCTGAAAGAGACTGTGGTGATGATGAAAGGGTGTTGGGCTCCATCCCACAACCGAGTACCAGAGCCTCAGGCAGCTTGGGAATGATCCCCATGAAGCCAAGCTCTAGATTCCTTTATTTATTTTTTTTAGACACATTTATTTATTTATTTTCTGTGAGAGGGTGTTCCACCAGAGAGACAGCTCCCAACTCCAGGTTCTTAAATCCAAACAGCCAGTGTTTGGGCAGTGGTGCAAGGAGCCAAGACCTGCCTCCTATTCCCCACTAACATGCATCCTCCTCCTCTATCTCAGGACCTCCTATTTTTATAATGAACCACCATCTACCTTGTTCATTGGCCCCAAATGTCACCTTTTATTTCTTTTCTGTCTCTGCCCGCCCCCCATCTCTTCCCTCATCTAGTCTGTGAAGAGATCTCTGACTTATGACAGGTCCATACATCACTTCCTCCATCTTTTCCAGTCTCCCAGTCCATGCTGTCTTCTCCCCTCCTGGTCTTATAGCCATGGCTTTACCACTTGTGTGTCTCACTGTCTAACTCTCATCCAGGCCAATGTGGTCTCATTAAAGGTTACCCTGAGGATCTCACCTCCCCACTCAGATCCCCTCCCAGCATCTCCGACCTGGCCTGAAGCCATCACCAACCTACTCACTAACTGCTGCTCCCGTCTGCTCTCTAGCCGCCCTACGCCCAGGGCCTTTGCACTAACAGTGTCCTTACCTGGAATGTTTCCCTTCCTTTCTCTTGGCATGCTTTCCCTCACAGTGAAGTCTCTATTCATACAGGTGAGAAGAAGAAGAAGAAGACAGAGAGTGAGACCCAAGTCCTATACAGAGGCTGCAAAATTACGTTATGCAATACACCTGCTGGTAGAGGAAAAAGTTGAGACACACCCACCGTCACCCTCCAGCTGAGACCAACTGGAACTAGCTGGAGTCATTGGCTAAGGGGCAGAGGTAGTCCAGAGCATCTGAGGAATATAATGAGCCCAGGGCTCATTATATTACAAACAACATGGAAATTAAAGATGCTAATGAGACATGCAGTGCATGAAGTTATACGTAAAACTATGTGTAACAAAGCATGAACTATCACTACACAAAGAAGCCAGAAACCCTTTGGAGCTCCAGAGATACTCACCAACCCCCAACACTCACCAGTATCACAAGCTCCCACTCCATCTTCGTCACTAGGATTGGGATCAGCTCTCACAGCCTTCCTCCTATTCAGATTTCCCTTAACACCCCTTCTGAGATACCCCATGTCTGTCTGTCTGTCTGTCAACACATCTTCTGGTTCCCTCACCTACTACCTGATTTACCTCATCATAGCATTTACCACAATGGAAAGAATCTCTTCTGGTAGTGTGTGTCTCATCTGCTAGAATACATGCATGCTCTGGGAGTGCAGACATCTATGTGACATGTGAGCGTGGTCACTGTTCCTGTAGTAACGTGCTGTTAACTGTACTGCTATGCTGTCATTCTTACTATTGCTGTTACAGCATATACCCATATCCCTAGCACTTACTTCTCTGCCTGGCCAATAGTAGATACTGAAGAATCTGTATTAAGTAAGACAAGCAGGCAGAGGAGAGAAGTTCCTGGTTTGGGGGGAGATTGAATTGAGCACAAGGGTCTTTGCAGGGCACAGAAAGAGGCACAGAAGACCCACAGTAGAATGACTTGCTCATCCTACCCAGAGTCCTCCAGGCACATGAAGACCTGGGCTCCTGTGAAGGCTTATCCCTGAGTCAATTCAATTTAGGATTTGGAAGGACATAGAAGTCCATCTCCTCCTGTGCGCTCTGAATGAAACTCATTGTTTCTGTGGTCTGCCTTCCAATTAGCAGGAATGGGCATAGTTCTCTCCTACACAGAAAAGCCCCTTCTCTATTCCCAATACGAGTCCTGAAGCTGTAAGTCATTCCAGGATTCAGAGACAAAACCAAGTATCATCATTTCCCAGGATTGTGCTGAGACCTAGTTCATCAGCTGGACCAGTCATGCTGACAAGACTAGAAGTAACCTTTCGGGCTTACTCCGAAGTGTTCTATTCAGTCCCTATGTCTACCACCTTCCCCTCCCCATGCCCCATTCATGACCCCATAAGCTATGCTAAGTTTACACACGTGCCGTCCTGACTGAAGCCATCATTACAAGGGGGTTCCTCTCTCTCTCTGTCTCTCTCTGTCTCTCTCTGTCTCTCTCTCTCTCTCTCTGTCTCTCTCTCTCTCTCTCTCTGTCTCTCTCTCTCTCTCTCTCTCTCTCAGAAGTCACCAGGCTCTTTTTAACACAGCTCTGAGATTAGCTAAAATTACCAGAGCAGTCATAGTGAGAAGAAAACCCACACTCAATTCTTGGAGAAAATGTTATTTTATTGAGGATGCAAAAACAAAACAAAAACAAACAAAGAAAGGCAGAGGCACAGTAAGAAAGCTGGAGAATACACTGGAGGACTGGAGTTTGTCCCCACGCTGCAGTCAAGAGCCGTGCAACCTTGGGGAGAGATCAGCACAGTGAGATGAGTCAAGACGTGAAGGCAGTCTTTGGGCGCGCCCCTTGACCTGTCAGGGTTTTGAATGGCGAAGTGGAACCAGAGATCGGACTGCAAAGAGCTCAGGAGAGGATGAGGGGTGAAGGCAGGGGTAAGGACAAGGCATAGACAAAATTTTGCTGCTGCCAGGGGGCAGGGACTGATGGGATTGGTCTCAGCACAATGCTGAGAAATCATGATGGGGGAGGGGCCTCCCAACTTGACTCTATGGCCGACGTGCTGGTTTGCGTCCAGAATCTTCCTTTTCCCAGGAATCAAATGCCCACTCCTTAGAGGCCTGTTTTGGTCCTCTCAACCCAGATGTTTCATTTGAGTCAGGTCTGGGTGCAGAAGAGGGAATGAGTTCTCCCTGTGCTCACCCTCAGGGCCCTTTTCCGGGATTTCTCAGACAGCATCTGGGGAAAGCATATGTGATTCAGTCAGGACGTCCAGCCCATGGGATGGCGCTGCCCATAGGCAGGGCAGGTCTTCCTCGCTTTTGTCAACTGGACTGGATTTAGACTCATCATGGAATCCCACCCCTTGGGTCTGTCTGTGGGAACTTCTCCAGAAGGTTTAACAAGGTGACTACCTCCTCAAGCTTCTGCTGCTTTATGATGGGCTTTAACCCTCTCAAACCATGAGCCAAAAAAAAAAATCCCTTTAACTGCACAAATTACTAAAATAATATTTTCCTCTTAAATGGCAAAACCTGAATCCAGAAGCAGCCATGGAGAAAGCCCCTCGCATCCAAGACAGCTGACATTCAGGGAGACACAGAGCATGTCCTAACAGTGTTTGAGTGGCCGAACCCTCCTCTGACCTGAGATTTGGTCACTCCCATCGATAGAGCTCCTTGTAGCCTAAAGTAAATTGAATTGGGTTTCTGTCATCAGCAACCAAAAGATTCTGATCTCAGAATCTCAGGCTAAAAGGTAGATACGCCAGAAACACAGCCAAGATGGCCTGCTGCAAAGTCGGTCATGTCGGGAGACAGAGCAGCCTCTGAGACCTCATTCCTCCTGAGTCTGCTGTCCATGGTCTAGTGACCAGAGCTGCTGGCAGCTGGCACATGCTCCTTCTGTAATGACAGAGCTGCCCTGGCCGCCTGAGGAGGTGGCTGTTTATTTACTTCATAAGCAGGAGCGGATGCCTGAGGCACACCGTGGCAGCGTGCAAGCTCCCTCACTCTTCTATTTCACGTTGTATTTTACCCTGGCAAGAGAGATTCTTTTTGGCTGGGAAATTGATTTTTAAATCGTTCTTCACTGCCAAAAAAAAATCCTGCCCAACCCTACCTTTCCCAGGGTCTTTGATGCCTTTCCCCCCTTAAAGCCTGTCTCCCCCTCGAATACCCCAAGGTCTTGTGCAGGTACACTTGCACTCACACACGTGTGTACACACACTCACACACATCCGCTCTTCTCCACCCTAGGGATTTTATCTTTCCCAATCCGACTTACCAAGGTACTTTTATAACTAACTCTGTATGTGGCTCTGAAAAAGGCCTAGAGAGACCAGGCCCGGAGTGTGGAAAAAGCTGGGAGATGCTGGCTTTCATCCCTGGCACTGGCCTGAAGGGAATGAGCTGGCATTAGGCTCCACACAGCCAATCAGCAGTTCCTCAAAGAACAGGCTGATCAAGGATGTTGGGGATTCAAAAAGCCCGTGAGTGCCACAAACCAACCGCTGAGACTCAGGTGCCAAGTCAGGAGGGGATGGCAGAGAGAGGTGGGTGTGGAAGCAGACAGTCACCCAAGTGCTGGCTCTGTCCCTTGCCCAGTCTTTCATGCTCCCTTGGCCACTGTGTGCTGCCCAACTCAGCTTCTGTTTGCAAGAGAGATACCTTGAAAATTGGAGCATAATTTGAAAGTTCTGGAACTCAGCTTCTTTATTTCCACCCCAGCTTAGTTGCTTTCTACTTATACAAGCTTGTCTGATGAGACTATGCAAGCTTTTATCATTTTATTTTAGGGGTGTGTGTGTGTGTGTGTGTGTGTGTGTGTGTGTGTGTGTATACGCATGCTCGAGCACATCTGTACCTTCAGAGTCTAGATAAGGGTATCCCTGGAGTTGGAGTTACAGGTGGTTGTGAGCTTCCTAGTCTGGGTGCTGGGAACTGAACTTCAGTCCTCTGCAAGTGAAGTAAGCTCCTTTTTACCTCTGGGCCATCTCTCTAGCCCTGCAAAGCTTTCTTGATAGGCAGATAGTGATTTAGTCTTCATGGGCTGGAAGAATTTTGCTACAACTCCTTGCCTCTCCCAAAACAGATGAGAGAAGCCACCGAAGGCCTGTAAATGACTGGGAGTGGCTTCACCTCTAAAATTTTTATTCACCAAAATAGGTGGTCACATTCAGGGTGTACATGGACAACAAACCTGCAGGCCCTCCCAGATCAAATGATGCTCTGATAGTTCTGACAATAACCCAAGGAGTTCAGCTCTCCCACTCAAAACTCTAGCTTGGCAGTGCGATCTGCTATTCACATAATATACGTGGTATGATCTCGGGGTGATGCACATGAACCAAAATCAAGCTTGGTTTTCTTCCGCACAGTCCCTGAGATCGTGGGAAAGTACTGCCCGGCTTCACATCTCAGCAGCATCTAAAAAATGGAGATGCTAAATGGAAGATGGAGGAAAGGCCCAGTAAGTCTGTTCAGTGCTGGAATCGTGTCTGGTGAGTCCTGTGTACCCGCTTGTAAGAAGTCTGGTGAGCTTGCCTCATGGAGCATGCCAGGGAGCTTCTGAGTGATAGCAGACAAAAGCCTCTTATCCCAGCCTTTGGAAGGGAGGTTGTAGCTGGGGCTCTGGTGGTAAATAGGAGCCTGTGTGAGCACCCTACTGAAGGCAAGAAGAATCAAGTCTTATTTAGAGATCTATAGGGAGGAGCCGTACTCCTATAGGTTGGGATTCCCAGGGGAGACAAAGGTGGAGAGAGAGGCTGGGTGGGGCAGGTTGCACAGGGCTGTGTTCTGAGCAGTAGAACTTGGCTTTTATCTGTGCAGCAGCGGAGCATGAGAAGGCTTGAATGAGGAGATGTGTGCCTGGGGCTGTACTTCTCCTGGTGGCTCATGGAAGGGAGGCTCAGGGAGTGTGAAATGGAGGGGCAGGGGACCACTAGGATGCCCTTGCATCAATTATGACTACCCTAGGATGAAGGCCCTGAGAAGAGAGGACGGACACAACCACAAGATGGTCAAGGGATGAGACTGTTGATAGAGGCAATGGGACAGAGAAGCTCCAGGAGTAGGGGTGGATTCCCTGGTATCAGCCTACCACGTGCCTTGATGGTGCCAAGCAACAGCTTTATCACAGGCTGGGTCAGAACTCAAAACCCAGCATGTATTCCAAAACTGCAGCAGGAAGGAGCCTTTAGAAGCCATCTCCTCCATCCTTCTATCTCTGAATCCGTCTGTTACCAACCCCTAAGTACTGACCATAGGTGCAGCAAAAGACAGACATTCCACGAGTGCACAGGTGGGCTTTATTGTCTCTGAGCAAACTGTGCCAACAAGAGGTGGAGGTCCCCAAACCCTGGGGCAACTGGCTTTTAGCTAGGTAGAGAAACAGATTCCAAAATTCTGGGTCCTTTTTCAAATTAGCCAGCAGGGTCAGCTGCCTTGTTGCAGGGAGAGGAGGGTCTGGCAGGCAGCCACCTCAACTCATGACCACCAAAACTCCACTAACCCCCGTTAAGACAGAAGCAATTTATCTGCAGCCTAGGGATAGTGGGAGAGGAACGCCTTGCTTGCCCCCCTTGCTGCATGGAACCATCTATCACCTTGGTTATTTTTAATGTAGAGTGAGAATGCTCTGCACTCCTGTGGCCCAAGAAGACTGAGGAAGGCACACAAGCGAGTAAGGAAGGGAAGTCCCATTTCCATGCCCAGTCCTCTCTACTCCCTGCTCCCTCCCCTCCCCCCCCCGCAGAATTCCTTCCTCATTAAACTTCAGACTTCATCTAAGTTATCAGCCAGAACTGAACAGCAACCCCACATCCCCCAGAGTCTGCACACTCAGAACAGAGTGTGTTCATTGTGATGTGTCTGGCTGAAGTCAGCAGTCAACACAATGGTGGTTCAGTGAGACCCGGAGGTCAAGTTCCTAGAAAGATAGGAGTAGAAATGAGGAGATGCATAGTACTCAACCCAGGATGGACATGGGCACCTTAGGAGCTCAGAGACACTGTGTCTTTCCACCATAGAGAGGTGTGCTGCACAGTGGCATTTGGATGCTGTTTGAACCTGGTTTGAATTTCAACTGCCCCTATGCTTTCAGAATTGGTAAGCTTGGGATGATAATGTCAACCTCATAGAGTGGGTATGAGAATTTCCATTTTTAAGAAGTCTGTATTTTGTTCTCTGGTTTGAAACATAAGGCTTGCATTCCTGTACTTTTGCTGCTTACATGGTTCCAACCTCGACCATGAGGCACTCTGCCCAATTGGCTTCTGTTTTCTTTCCACAAGGTCCCCAGCCCACTGTTCCAGCCACAGCTTGGATGTTCCAGTCTTGAGGCTTTGGATCGACTGACTCTCCTTAGAACCCTGGTTTATTTTGAAGACGGGCGGCATTTAGAAAGCACAGTCCAGATTGCCAGGAGACCAATGTGTAGAAGTGCCATCACTTCTGGTCCCCCTTGTCATCAAACCACCCTGGGAAGTATGTGTGCATAAAGCTTTGCATTACACAGCCATAGTGCTGAGAGTGACTGGGAAGATCTGCACAGACTTTGTGTGCTGAGGGTTTACTCCCCTATGGGTGGCACCAGGGAGAAGTAGCCATGAGGATGGTGGCCTTGCAGGTAGATTCATCCATTGGTCTCATAAATGAGTGGGCTCTGGAGGGTGACCGTCACCAGAGTGTGACATTCAAAGCTATACCTTATACCTAGGTGCCACCTCACCCCGCCTCTCCTCATCTCCCTTCTCTGTGTGTATGTATATTTCTTGCTTACCAATAAGGCTCTGCTCTACCACATTCTCCCTGCTGTGATGTGTCTACCCAGAAGCAATGAAGTGAAGCGGTCACGGGCTGGAAGTCTGAAACAGTGAGCCAAAATAGATTCTTCTACCCTAGCAACAAAATGATTAACCTAGCCAAGGACACATTCTGTGAAAAGCACCATTTAGATGATTTCCCATCACAGACAAGCTCAAAAGGTCTAGCCTACTACTCACTTAGGCTGTGTGATGTGGCTACTGCTGTGGGCTACGGATCTACGCATGAATCTCTACTCAGTACTGCGGACAACTGTGGCACAGTGGGAGGTACTCGTACGCACAAACAAGCACAGAAAAGGGAATAAAGACACCTTTCGAAAGATGTCTGAATGGAGGCTGGAAAGGGCTACTGTGAGCAGACCGGAAACTGCTCAGGGTAAGAACGTGAGCTGGGAGGACTACCCAGGTGTACAGGCCTAGATCATCACTGTGTGCCAAGCCTTATAAACACTTCACACCTATACTTCACTGGATTACTTAAAATTCTCCTTTCCCCATATTAAATGAACATTTTTCTCCAAAAAAAAAAGCCAGTAGTTTCCTGAAAGCTTTTTACTTTGTGAACTTCTAGGTTTTTTAAAACTCTTTGACTTTTAGGAATACTTAAAACATAAACTCATTGTGCTGGTGCGTAGAGTATTCTCTTTAAACTATTAGGTTGTAAGTGCTGTTTTGTTATATAAAGCTTTAATTTAAAAAAAAACTTTTGGTTGAGAACTAAGACACACACACACACACACACACACACACACACACACACACACCATTATAGACCCACTGAAGATCAGGGCTATCAGAAGTCCTGCTTTCTACTTCACAGTTTGTGACACTGGGAGGTTTTCAGAGGCAGTAACACACACCACTGTCATTTCTGTGGTAACAGAACCTTCTTCTGGAATCTTCCTGAGAGGGTTACTTGGCAATTCTTCAGAGGCAAGTATCTCCACGAATGTTAGGAATGTTCCCATTATGGAACCAGGTGCGTAGTACAGTTGGTAGAGTATTTGTCTATATCTACACAATGGAATACTACTCTGCAATTAAAAACAATGAATTCACGAAATTCCTAGGCAAATGGTCAGAACTTGAAAATATCATCCTTAGTGAGGTAACCCAATCACAAAAGAACACACATGGTATGCAGTCACTGATAAGGGGATATTAACCCAGAATCTCGGAATACCCTAGACACAATTCGCATATCAATAGATTTCTAAGAAGATGGAAGGAGAGACCCCTGGTCCTGGAAAGACTGGATGTAGGGGAATGCCAGGACAGAGAAACGAGAAGGGGTTGAATGGGGAAAAGAGGGAGGGAAGGGGGCTTATGGGACTTTCGGGGAGGGAGGAAACGGGAAAGTGGAAATGATTTGGAATGTAAATTAAAAAAAATAAAATAAAATAAAATGAAATAAGATAAAAAAAAAGGAATGTTCCCATTATGGAACCAGGTGTGTAGTACAGTTGGTAGAGTCTTGCCCAGATACGAAGTTCTGGGTTTCATCTTTAGTGTTACATAAGCCAGTTGTGGGGATGGAATCCCAGACGCTAAGAGCTGAGAGCTGAGAGCTGAAGGATCAGAGCTTCAGTGAAACAGAGTTCAAGCCCAACCTGGGCTGCAAGCAACCATGCCAGAGAAAGAGAGGTGGGGGAGAAAGAGAGAGAGAAAGAGAAAGAGGAGAGGGGGAAGAGAGAGGGAGAGATAAAGAGGAGAAAGAGAGAGAGAGAGGAGGGGTGAGAAGAGAGGGAAAGAGATAAAGAGGAGAGAGAGAATGGTTTGCCAAATACTAAGTACATACAATAGATTTTCACTATGTCATTTTCATAGGTATACATAACATATTTTGATCACCTATGAACACAAGCATAAATATTTCAAAGGCAAATTGACAGTAGAACCACATTTATTTAGCCAAACAAATAGCAGCCACTTTCTTATTAAGGCCTATGACCTCCTAGGTCAAAGGTTTTGACCAGGCTTACAGTTCCAGACATGAGGATTGCCTCCACTAAACAGGTCACAGCTTCAATCAGAATTGAATGTGTCATCAGTTGGTTACTCCCATGATGGCAATGCCACTATTGCATTGGTGGGTACATCTTGCCTGGCATACAGATAATGTGGCATACAGGGCTCACATCTGAATAACACTGCTGATGCCCAATCTCTCTCCCAGCATCCTGCACAGCACATTCCATTGCTAGGAAGTCCAGCCAGAAGTGAGGCTTCAGCTCAGTTCCTCCAACTTGATTTTCCTATGACACACAAACAAAAAATGTGTTATTTTCAGCAATAGGGACTTACTCTCTGGTTCTGGTTGACAATCAACAACTGCAGTAATAGCCTATAACCTTTTAGAAGCCTCAGCGATTCATAGGGAGATATCCCACTCCTGGAACTGATATCTTATTGAATATCCTGCTGGCTTCTAAGAGCAGAGATCTTCCATTCAAACTTTATTTTTTTTTATGTTTTTAAGCTTTTCTGAAGGTATATAATGTAGATTAGACACATTCTCTTGGTTTGTTTCTTTAGTTCAACATAGATTTCCTTAAAGGTGGCAATGTACCGTGAGCATCCTTCTCTGTTCATTATGACATGTTTGTATTGGTCCATATGTCCATGCACTTAAAAAGCTGTAGAAGACTGCAAAAGCTTCTACTAACTCTTCCACTGTCCATTTGTTTTAGGAATTATTATAATGCTATGACCATGACAGCCTTCCTCCTCCTCTTCTTCCTCCTTTTCCTCATCTTCCTCCTCTTCTTCTTCCTCCTCCTCATTGTCTTCCTCATTATCATCATCTTCTTCCTCCTCCTCTTCCTCTTTTCCCTCTTCCTCCTCCTCTTCTTCTTCCTCTTTTCTCCTCTTCTTCCTCCTCTTCTTCCTCCCATCATCTTCCTCTTCATCTTCTTCCTCCTCCTCTTCTTCCTCATCTTCTTCCTCTTCCTCCTCTTCCTCCTCTTCCTCCTCTTCCTCCTCCTCCCCTCATTCCCCCTCCTCTTCCCATAGTTTCTCTCTCTTCCCAGCCACTTCTGCATTCACACATCCCTATTCCAATTCTGACATCGTAAGGGGCTACAATGAAATATGCAGCCTGCCTCTGACTGGAGCATTGATATGCATTGTACAGCTACGTGTTCATTTCAGCATCTGTCTCTTATATTGCAGCTTGGTAAGATGAAAGCAAGATGAGAAATATAGAAGACTGCTTCCTCTTACTTGTGCCTTTTGTGTTAGCTCAAAATTAAGTCATTTTTAGTGTATGAGGCTTCTAGGCTAGAGCAAGTATGAAAGAGCTTCACGATTCTCTTTTACTCCTCCACTTCCTGAGCTCAACTCTCCTGTTTACATGTAGAATTTATAAATGAGAAAGCGATCTCTGCCCCTTGGGGCTGCTTTAAACCCACTGGCTGCAATTTAGGATATGTGCCTTAAATGTGGCCTGAAGCAACGAATCCACATCAGGGTCTGCTCTGGTCTACTTCACTGGACCAAAGCAATGAGCTGACTTTATACAAAGTTTAAAGCCAAGCCTTTTACAATATGAAGAGGGATACAGCCTCGGTTCCCTTAAGAAGCAGACCCTGAGGCAGGATCCAAATGCTAATAATTTATTTGGGAAGTGCCAGAAACAGCACCTTGGGAGTAGAGAAGTGATCTAGTGAAAGGGGGGGGAGCAGCCAAAATATGTGCGATTAAGGCATTTCTCTCCCTAAGGGACCACTGTGTACTTCATGGGAAACTCTGGGAGATGTTGTAAGATACCAGCCCTAACCTTATCCATGTGCACACAAACCAGGCAAAGTGGATGAGGTGCTTTACACACAACTTGTTCAAGGCTATTTCAATGGAGGTTTGTTCCTGCAACACATGGTAGGTGGCTTCCAGTACCTTTGAGGAAAACCCTGGGGACAGTGCTACTGCTCTAAGCCATGAGGCATGAGGGAGAAGGACACAGATGGCACTTATCACTCTGTCCAAGTTGCCCAGAACCATGCCAGTCCCAGGTTCAGCCATCTATCACTTCCTTAGCTCCTCCAGTTCTCCCAAACAGCCTGGAGGGTGACCACAGAAGGGAAAGAGACTCGCAGCATCACCCGATCTTTTGACTTAGGAGGAGAGCATTTGTCAAGCAAGAGCTGGTTTCATCTAACCAAATATTCATTAATTTGCAACAAGGTAGCCAGATCTACAAATTTCCTCAAAGTGATATTAAACTATATTTACAGAGAGAGCAAGGTGGCATTTCTACATAGATGAATATGTAAATCTCAGAGTTTGTGAGCATCTGTGGTGGAGAATGGGAATGAGACCACGGGTACAGAGCCATGCATTCATAAAACGTTTCAAAGGAACTCTCTCCAACCTCGTGGTGAGCTATGTTATTAAGGTACAGTAGACTTGCAAAATACGCTGTAAATTTGAAAGTTTAATGCATCATTTGTGGAAGTTTTCCTCTGAGATTCCTCTAAGAAAAGGCAATGAGAAGGAAGGAATATCAGCTCCATCTTCTTATCCCCTTGAGGAGAGGAGCTGAGATGGCTTTCCCAGTCAGGCCTGGCCTCCCATCTGCCACCTAAAGGATCCAATGTGGGTAGGGTCAGCATGTAAGGATGTGCAGGCTGTGCCCAATGTAAGCGTATCTGGCAGAGCTGAAGAAAGAGGACACTAGGATCCCGCCCCTTGCCAAGTCAAACCACCCAAGAGCAAGGACGCAGGTACCCGAGAGAAGGACATCTTGACTTAATTTGCACAAGAGGGCCACATGGACAGCACACCTTCCGATGTCCATCACATGCAGATTTTTCAATACTGCAAGACCAGAGCTTATGCAGGGTAGTATAGCCTTGTCCAGAATGACCATTGACTCGTGACCTCATAGCAGCTGCAGCTAGCTGCAAAACACCTGCACAAGATGGAGCCCATCAGCAACTCACCATGGGTGATGAGTTAATGATGCAGATACGGATGTAGATGTAGCTGATAGATAGAGACAGAGACAGGGAGGGGGTGGGGGCGTAGAGCTCTCAGAGGAGCTATAGACTGAAGGGTTGCTGATGGAGGGAGACTCATTTTCTTCAGTGGTGTAGTCCAGTAAATAGCCGCTCACCTGTGCTCATGAAAGAATCTCTAATTAAACTCAGTGTGAAGGAGGAAGGGAGGGAGAGATAGTGAGAGAGACAGAGAGATGACAGAGACAGAGAGATGAAAATAAGAAGGAGCCTTGGGACTGGGGAGAAGAGATTCCATGTGAGTGGAATGGGGATGGAAAGGGTTAACGGGTGGGGAAAGTGGTCAGACTATAGTGTGTACACGTCTGACATTGTCAAGACTAAAGGACAAAACCTTGTTCAGAGCTTGCCAGACTGCCATACCAACACGCTCCCTATATGTGGCAGCCTAAAGAAGAGAAATCTATTGCCTGCTGCCTATGGAAGGCAGAAGTCTGAAATCAAAGGACTGGCAAGTTTGGGGTTTTTTTGTTTGTTTGTTTGTTTGTTTGTTTGTTTTTGGTTTGGTTTTGTTTGTTTGTTGTTTTGGTTTTTTCTTTTTCTTTTTCTTTTCTTTCTTTCTTTTTTTTATTTTTTTTTATTTTTTTTTTTTATTTTTTTTTTTTTTGCTGAGGTCCCTTTCTTTCCCATGGAGATGTCTGTCTTCTCCCTGTGTCTGCCAGGGTTCCCCTCTCTACATGGCTCCACCTGATCTGCTCACTTTATGCGGACATTAGTCACGTTGGAGAAGGACCCTTCCTCATCGCCTCTTTCAGGACAATCTATAAATGTAGTCACATTCTGAGGTAGTTGGGAGTTAGTTCTTCAATGTATAAATTAGGGGGACAACCATGACAGAGGGTGACCCAGAAAATCACTGACTTTAGAAACAACTTGGTTGCCTCTGATTTCGCATCCCTGGAACTCTGGGGCTTTCTAACAGCACAGTCTCGTCCCTGTCAACCTTCTCTCCAACAGAGGTGTAAATGGAATGGCAGATGCTTAGGAAGCAGGCTGCCGAGTCTCACTGCTCTGAGTCATGTCAGCACCCCAAGTGAAGCCAGACCTTCTAGGACATCCTGCTATGGCTTGACTACGAAATGTCCACGGTAAGTGAGCTCATGAGTACAAACACGTGCAGCCCTGATGTTGCTTCAGTTTGGGGAAAGTTATGAACTTTGGAAAGGTGAAACTTAGCTGTAGGAAATGGGTTGCTGGGTGGCAGGGCTTGAAAACTTATAACCGGGTCCCACATCTCATTGCTCTCTGCTTCTTGGTCCACAGAGATGGGAACATAAAGCTTCACAGTCCTGCCACCATAGCCAAGAGTCACTCTTAGACTGTGCTTTCCACACCAGGCTGCACTCAAACCATGGGCCAAAGTAAACCCTTCCTCCTCCTTCTTTGCAAGTCTTTGGTCTCAGCACTAAGAAAAGTAAGTGGGATACACCTCCACCATATCGCCCTCCACCGGTTCATTTAGTGGAAGGGGACATCATACCACAAACAAGAGCTCAAAGCAGCAAGTTAGCTCTGCTCACTGAATGTTCACCCTCCCACAGGACACCAAACCATGAGCTCCACACACTATCACACTGAATTCTGGTGACATGGAAGTGGATGCCGGATGTGAAAAACCTAGCAATGGTAAGATAACTTCCATAGACAATTTAAATGAGAAAAGGGAAGCTGTGTATCTTAGTTACTTCTCATTGCTTTGACAGAATGCCCAGGCAAAAGCAATGTAGGGAAGAAAGGGTTTACTTTGACTTACAGTTACAGAGGGAGACTGTCCAGCATGTCACAGAAGACTGCACAGCAGACAGAGAAAGACCGGTAGTGTAAGCAGGAAGCTAGCTGGTCTCATTCCATCTGCCACTCAGGAATAATCAGGAAGTGAGTTCAAGCAATAAAGTGTCAAGGCCCACCCCTAATGATCCACTTCCTCCAGTGAGGCCCCACCTCCTAAAGGTTCCACAGCCCGCTCACTCAAAGAGAGCCACTAGTTGGAGTATAAGTATTTAAACTCAGGAGCCCATGGGCGCCATTTCACATTTAAACCATAACTATAGCCCCACAGCAGTTTCAGAGCCTTCATGCCACAATTTCTTCCCAGCTCCGACGTCGTCTCCTTCCCCACTCCTCACATTGCTTATCTTCCCCCTCTGGGTTACTGTATCAGAAATGTTTTCTTCTCAATGCTGCCACTATGTAGGAACCAATCCCTAAGACTGCCACCTCCTGGTCACTGTAGTCACTTCCCTCACTGTCCTAAGGTGACTGATGAAATGTTGCTAGAATGAATCTGGAGGTCATGTCATCAGACCTTAAGGTAGCACCCATTTAACAAGCATCCTACCCTTAAACACATAGGTAAGGGGTGAGGTGGGGGGTGATTCTCCAGGCCTTGGCAAGCTGCAGCCCTAGCTGTCCCACAACTGTGAAACTCCTGAAGTTCTTTTCCAGGGGGCAGTAGCTGTTGCTTATGTTCAGGTGGTAAGCTGGGAATCCTTTGTGAGTCATTTGTTATACAGCAATAGATAACAGATACAGGCAAATTACATGCCGGCCTCCATCAGGGTGAAACCCATGCAGAATGAGCTTCCCCAAGCTGCATCAGGATGCTCTGCCCCACATTTTATCAGTGGCAGAAACAGCTGTGTCACTGGGTTTCCTAACACCTGCTATTAGGCGGATTGCTGACCACTCCTTCAGCTCTGGGAATGTTGTGGTAGAGGAAAGTGTAGGAAAACCCATTAGTTGAAAGCAGAGGTTTCTCCGCTTCGGTTATTCATTATCTGAGCCCCTACAGATCAGAGGGTACCTTGAGAAAAGTCAGATGAGAAGTCTCCTCTTGTTTCATCTCTTCCTCGCCACCTTCTCCCCAGGGTCTCTCCCTCCCTGCCTCATCAATAGCATTGTTTCTCTCCTGGCACATAGTCAATCTGCTTGGGATGACAATGCAAACTGATTGTAAAGTATAGCCACAAATTTCAGAGAGAAGGAGGGGGGACTGCCTAAAGCCTGTGAGAGTGAATCGGAACAGCCACTCTGTGCAGAGCACCAAGCCACACAGGGAGGGTTTGCACAGTCAACCACTCGAGAGCACGAAGCAGCAAGAATGGAGACACTGGGACAACGTGGAAAGAGAATGAGGTTAAAGGATCAAAGGCATAAGAGGGGCTCTTGAGAAAAGTGGCCAAACGTTCCAAGAGTTTTTGCACAAGAGTGATCTATTTAGATTGCACTGTCAAAGTCAAACCTGAACTTAAGAATGTTAACATCATTCTGTTGTACTTTTTTTTGTTGGGAAAGTTGTTTCCAAAAAAAGTGTCAGTTCTTGAGTCACTGTTCAAAAGAGTGGGTGAGTAGAGACTTGCATACCCAACTTCGGTGTTAAGGCTGGCCTTGAACTCAGAAACCTCTTGCCTCAGCCTGCCAAGGGCTGGGCTGCAGAAATGTATCACCATGCCCAGCTTGGCTTCTTTAATTTTAATGTGTGTGTGTGTGTGTGTGTGTGTGTGTGTGTGTGTGACAAATGCAAGTGTGTACACCTATGTGCATGCCTGTAGAATCCCAAGATTGACATTGGGGGATCACACCTGTTCAGTCTTCCACAATATTCTTTTTGAGGAAGTGTCTCCTAATGAAATTCAATATAACTAATCTCCCTAGCTACCTTGTCTCCCTCTTCTCAGAATGGAATTATAGGCAGTCACCTCACTCCAAGGCCCTTTCCCTGCTAAGCCATCATCTGGACCTTTGTCTCTTTTGAAGGGGTCATTTAAACTCATATTTTCTATTTGCAAACATCCCAAGATATCAAAAGCCATCTCAAACACAAGGGACAGAACGGGGTGCTTCTACCGAAGAACTGACCTGTATCTTCCTTTTTGTTGAGCTGAGTTTTGTAACTTCCGTGTCTCGCCTTCTTTTCCCCAAGATTCCAGGGAACTAAATTAAACTTTACCACAAGTGTGCTTTAATCTCTCTTTTTAATCCTTGGTCCCAATTTTCCCTTGCTATCCACCCTTCACCAAATCAATTGAATATATACTTTGTGGGCCAGAATTTTTTTAAATCTTGACACTGCTCTCTGGGAGCTCTCTGGGGACTTTCTAGTTGCTTCACTAAGTGGCCTGTCTCTTCTTCCCCTGGCCCTGGCCTCAAGCCTGTGACTGTGTTGGCAACATGCCCTTCGTTTTCTCTCCTCTCTTGCTCTTTTCTAACACAAAGTGTTCTGCTAATTTACCTCTGACATTTCTCCCCTCCCCTTTCCCAGCGTAGAAACTCCACGACCTGAAACATTGGCTTCCTTTCCAGGTATTTCCAAACTGTTTCTAGAAAGGCACGGTGATCCATCCACCCTTCTCCCAGAGCCAGACAGGATGATGCTGACCCACTCTGGGGCTGCAGATTCTGAAGCCCACTCACGTCACCCAACCAGACACACATCTCTTTAATTTCCTCAACTTATTCTACAATGTTTGAGCTATACAGGAAGGTTTAAAGAATAAAGCAATGATTATCCGCATGCTTTGCCCAGCTTAAGGAGTAAAACATTACTGCCAAGGTGAAGCCTTCCATCTCCAGCTCATTTTCAATTATTAAAGAAGCAGACAGAAAGGGGTTGTATTTGAGGGCAGCCTGGGAGTTGGTGCCATCATGAATAAAGCACACAGCAGCCATAATTTCTGGCTTATATGCTCTCCCACAGACACCATGCACTACAATCTAATGAGGGATCTATTGTTCATCTAACTTAAGGATGGGGAAATGAGTTCAGAGGGCATCTGATGCCATAGAGTCCAGTGGCTAAGATATAAGCCAAGGAACCAGACTGCCTGGGGTTGAGCCCTGGTTCCAGTATGTATGCAAATGTTCTCTGCTTCTATTTTCCAGTGTCTAGAATAGGGGTGGTGTGGAGCTACTTTGTGGGGCTTGTAATGCGTGTTTACAGTGGAGTTTGAGCTGCTGTGATATATAAGAGTTTGTTGTGGCTGTTACTACTATGATTATTTCCTGATCTTGCCATTAAAAACAGAAAGGATCTCAAATACCTATAACTACAATCTATCAGTCCCCCAGGTACCCCAGACTCAAAACAAATCATCTACTAGTGAGACAAAAATCTTAAAACCCATAGGTGAAACCTCCTTTGGAGTTATTGGTCAGAGGAGTCTAAGAGCCTCTCCAAAACAATATAGATTATTAGTATTACAATTAGCTTCTTCCAGAAAAAGAAAGGAAGAGCCTATGGCTAAAGACATCACACACTTTGAACACAGAAATTAGCAGAATCAGTCTGGAAGTTTCATCCCTAAGAATCAACTCTCTTAGTATTGGGAGAAACCATGCAAGCTGCCAAGGGACAAAACTAATCTTATCCAGTTGTGATGACAAGGAACCATACAGTGACCAGAACAGATATTCCTAAAGGTGCAATAGTGACATTTGCATCTTGGGAGTAGTCAATAATGACCTAACTGGACTTAGGCCCTGATCAATAGGGGGGAATTCATACCTGGCACTGTGAACATAGCCAATGTCCTATGCCTGGTGAAGCCATAGAACCTAGAGAATCTGCCACTGCCATTTTCCTAAAGCATAACGATTTCTAATTGTATTCTAAACACTTACCTTTATATCCACAGGTAAACACAGTCCTCACTCCTCATCAAAGAAGTTTCTTGCAACATACAGATCATTACAGGAAAAGCCACAACTGGTCAAAGTGCATAGATCAACTAACTGTGGTATGCTTATTCCCAATTAACACATTTATCACACAGCCCCTGTACTTAAGGATCAGAGGACATTACAGAAGAAGGAAGGGAGATTTAAGAGCCAGACGACCAGAATATCTGCTATGAAACAGTCTCTTCTAAAACAAAAGAGGACATGACATTGGGGCAGGGTAGGAAGGAAAGGGTGGATCTGGAAAGAGCTGGGAGGAGGAGGAGTGGGAGGGTGATCAAGATACCCCATACAAAATTCTCAAAGAATTAATGAAACGTTATTTTCAAAAACATGTAAAGCTAAATTTCTACACTTCATGACTCATCCTTTTGAGATTCCGTGCTTGGTTTCATTCTGATTTTGTGTCCCTCTGGCATTGGGATCTATCTTGTGTCAGTATTCCTGGGCTATGAGAGGACATTTGTAGCCGGAATCTCTCCAGAGCTGTCGACCTACCAAGAATACCTCATCAATGCCCTTTCTTCTCTCGTACCCTTCCCTGGTTTGGTGGCATCCCTTTGGGATTTTGATAACTGCATCACCAAGCAAATACCTTGAACCACTAAATATGTCTAACCTGTGCGTCTGGTCACCACTCTCACCATCCCCCCACCCACACCCACCCACACCCCCCCTGCCGCCAGCCCATCTCCAGCAACTCACCGCCAGTCCAGTAGCTCCTCTTTGGACAGGTCGCCCATCTTGGGAATGGTAATGCTTCATTCCCTCCAGGTTCCACTTCCTCCTTAACTAAATGAGGAGATTGGCTTTTAGATCTATACCCTCTTTCTAATCAGCCTCCGCACTTGGCGTTCACCCTCAGAGCTTATAAGCAATTTGAAGCCAAGAGCTGGGTTAGGCCTTCAAACAAATGCAATTGCACTTTTATTGCCGCTGTCATTTCGAGTTGCTGAGTAATGAGATTGATCTCTCTGAGAACGGAAAGGCAAGTGCGTGGCCTCTCAGCAGCCAGCACTTACTTCTTTAGCATCTGCTGCTGAGGACTGCATCTTGTTTGTCCTCATTTCTGGTCATTGTAACCTCTCGGTCCAAGATTTCAAGGTGGTACTCAACCAAAGCAGACTCCACTTAGTCCCATTTCTCTCTCTCTCTCTCTGTTTTTTAAAATTGTCATGGGAAAGAAGGTTCCCTGAGAAGTAGCATGAGGAATGTAGAAGACTCTCTCCGAAGAGCATTTGGCAAAATATCTTTAAACTCTGGAAATGACCCTGAAAGCATAAGGCAAAGAGAGAAACTGACTTCAAGCAAGTCTACCAAGTCTCATTAGAACAGTGAGAATCTAAAGTACATGATACCAGATCCACTTTCTGTCTTCAACTACCTCTCTAGCTCCATATTGTACAAACTCCACTCAAGCTAATATGACAAAAAAAAAATCTCCTTTCTCCTCTAGCTCCCAGTCGGCAGCCATGATTGCATCCTGCAAGGAGAAGACTACTGGGAATTCTCACCTCCTCTCTCTATGCTGTAGAAGTTCTACTACAGCTGATACAACACAGAGGACCAACCTTGCCCTTCTAGCTGCCACGCTCAGGGCAGGAATCCTACATTAGGCACAGATGGGCTGACAGCACTATGGACAACCTCCCAAGTCCCAGCTTGTTTGTAGACAAGGGGTTCCATATTACTAAAGGCAAAGAAGAATCTCATAATGGTATTAAAAAAAAAAGAGTCTGTCTTGAAAAATACACATATGAAAAACCTGATACAATTGGAAAAGGAAGTAGATAATTCTCTAATAATTGGAAACCTTAGAAATAGATACAAAGTTGGCTTTCAATAGTTGGTAATCCAGTTAGGCAGAAGGCAGAGAAGAAAGAAGACTATGTAACAAGCCACCTAGACAAAAACACTGCAGAACATGGCATACAATGCTTTGAAGGGCACATGGATCACTCTCTAGGATAGACCTTATGGTAGACCACAAATTAAAACCAATAACTATCGAATGGTTGGAATGAACTAGAAAATGATGTTCTTTGACCATACAGAATTAAAGAATCCAAACAGAAGAAAATTTGGGGTTTTAACAAAGACATGAAATTTAAATAACACACAGCTAACAAACAGTGGAGGAAAAAGAAGTCACATGGAAATTAGTAAGTACTTTGTGATGGATGGAAAGAAACATACAGCACACCAAAACCAATAGTGTGCAGCCAAAGACGCACATGGAGGGAAACCCACAGCTGTAAAGACTTGTCTTAAACACCAAAAGGAAAGAACTTGTTGACTGCTTAAAATTCCTCCTTAAAAAGCCAAAACATTAAAAGAAAACTAAGCACAAAGCCAACAGCAAGTATGAAATTATAAGGACTAGAGCCAAAAATAAATAAAATGCAGAATAGAAAAACAAAGAACATTAAAACCAAAGGATGGTCCTTAAGAAAACAAACAGACAAGGGTTGAGAAGGCAGCTCAGTGGGTAAGGTGCTTGCCGTGGAACCCAAAGGACCTAAGTCTGGGCGCCCAGAACCCATATAAAATCAGGGAAGGCAGCACCCATCTGTCCTATGGTGAGATGGGAGGAAGAGATATGAGAATCCCTGGAAGCTTCTAGGCCAGCTAGGCTGAAGATTGCAGAGGCAAAAATAGCATACAAAGGAGAGCATACACCCAAGATTAAAACCTCTACACAGCTGCCATACCATATATGTACATGCCTCCATAAACACACACGCAGAAAGAGGGTGAGAAAGTGTTTGTGTGTAGGGGTATGTCAGTAAATTGTGCTGGTGAGGATTGGCTCAATTAGTACAGAGCTTATCTACCATGCACAAAACTCTGGGTTTGCCCCCCAGGATGATAACAAATCAGGCACGATGGTAAAGCACTGTATTCCCAGTTCTTGGAAGGTAAAGACACAAAGATCATCCTTAGTTACAGAGCAAATTCTGGGCCAGCCTGGGCTACACTGAGACCCTGTCTCCATTAGTAATATATTTCCTAAAATGTAATGTGTTTGAAAAAAAAAAAAACCAGTAAGACTGGCAAACCATTAGCTAAAATAACTGAGACAGAAATGAATTCCCAATTTTCTCAAATCAAGAAAGAGGTTATTTTCCTTGTAAAAATAAAAAGAATTATAAGGGAATTCGAAAACTGACTGTGTGCCAACAAATGTGATAAGTTAAGTGAAATTGTCAAATTTCTAGAAAGACAAATTACTAAAACTAACCCAAGAAGTAGGAAACGTGAATAACAACCACGTCAAGCCAGGAGATGAAATTATCAATTTTGAAACCTCCTACAAAGACAAGGCTAGTTCCAGATGGCTTCGCCAGAAGTCACCATTTGGTAACTTCTGGCACCCAAGAAACACCAACCCTTCGTGGACTCTTCCCAAAAGTGAACTAGGAGGCTTATCCCCCCACTCCTTCTGTGACACAAGTATGCCCTGATTTAAAAATGAGAACGCTATCATAAGAAATAAAAATTTAAAAAGAAAGAAAGCCAACTGCAAAGTACCTTTATGAACATACTTGTATAATTCTTTAAAAGATTTATTTTTATCATTTTACATTGTGTGTATTATAATGGTTTGTGTACAGGAGTGCGGGATGCCCTTGGAGGGCAGAGGTCCCCGGAGCTTGAGTCCCAGGCTGTCACGAGCTGCCTGCTGTGGGTCCTCACACTCGGATCCGGGTTCTCTACAATGGTACATGCTTTCAGTCACTAAGTCATTTGTATAAATTTTTAACAAAATACTAGAAAACCAATTGCAGCAACATATAAATTAGGATTATACACCATGGTCAAATGGGATTTATATTAGGAGTGTTAGGGAATTAATATTTGAAACTCAATTTAAGCAATATAGCAGATTCATAAAGAACAAAAGTCTAATCATTTCAAAATATATGGAAAAGTATCTGACAGAATCTAATAGTGTGTGAGTGAGTGAGTGTGTGTGTGTGTGTGTGTGAGAGAGAGAGAGAGAGAGAGAGAGAGAGAGAGAGAGAGAGAGAGAGAGAGGAGAAAGACATGAGCGTGTGTCTTTGCTCACACATACAGAAGCCAGATGAGTGAGTGTTCTATTCATCTCCATGTTATTCCATTGAGCAGGCTCTCACTGAAACCAGAGATCACATTTTCTTAGCTTGGCTGGCTGTCAACCCTGCAGTCTTCCCCAGTTCAGACCCCTTGCCTCTCTGAGATCACATGTCCTGTGAACCCATGCTGAGTTTTTCTCCAGGGTGCTGGGGATCCAAACCCAGGTCCCCATGCCTGACAAGCAAGCATTAGCTACTGGTCAATCCCCCAGACCCTAGTATCCTTTTTTAAACACCCTCATAGAACTCAGAGGAGGGAGGATTGGATAGTTCCCCCGGAGGGGGGAAACTGGGAAATGGGATAACATTTAAAATGTAAAGAATATATCCAATATAACAATATAAACAAACAAACAAACAAAAAACAAAAGAAAAAGAAAAAATATTTTTTAATTAGAATCTAATTACATTACTCCCTCCAACCTCTCCCATATAATCCTTTCTCTTGCTCTCTCTCAAATCCACATTAACTTTTTCTTTACTTGCGTTACATGTATGCTTCTAAATGTATAAATAGAACCTTCTCAGTCCATATGACGTTACATATGTGAATCAGTTCAGGTCTGACCACTTGGTATCCGATGACCCATTGAGGTTCTTGCCTGGGGAGTGCTCTTTCACCCTCTCAGAATCCCTGTACTGTCTGTAGCTTCTTGTCTAGGGTTGGGGCCCAGTGAGCTTTCCTGCTTCCATGAAAGCATGTCTGTTGGGATCCATCTGATGGGTTATTTTTCCTTGACTGGTGAAATGAGCCAATTCAAGACAGATTATATTATATTAAAGACAGGTTTATTGGGAATTCACTGACCCCAAGGATTGAGGCCAGGGGAGTCACCATGGGGAGGTGGAGTCGGGGGAGAGAAAAGGAGAAAGGGCTCATACACAGCGAAGAGAAGAAAGAGGAGAGACCAAAGTGTCTGGATTACATAGGGAAGAGCCTCTATGGGGAAGGGCAGCCTAGCCCTTGGGCTGGACAGTTTAAGGTTTCTAAGGCTTATGCCAGAGTAATTAGGAAAAGAAAAAAGAGAGAGAGAGAGAGAGAGAGAAGAAAAGGTGCACAAAGTGAAACAAATCAAATCATTTCTTTTTCAAATGGCACACACATCCACATATGTGCATGCATTCATATGTACGTGTGTGTGCATTTAAATATATATGTAATCACTAAAACTATTATAATTAGCAAAGAGAGTTCAATAAGGACATAGGACACATGATTCACTTATAATTTTTTTCTTTTACTGGCAATAAGCATTCTGAAATGAAGTTAGAAAAGAATTCCATTCATAATGTCATTCAAAGGAATAAAGTGTTTAGAAATAAAATTAACCAAAAAATGGACAAGATTTGTACAACCACAAAAATTAAAAGAAATTAAATCACCTCTAAGTGAGTAGAATGACCTCATGGATTGGAAGACGAGTGCAGGGAAATGGCCATGCTTCCAAATCACCATATCAATTTTCCGTAATCCTTGTCAAACTGCCGGCCTCTTTTTGGCAGACCCGGGAGAGCTGAGCTTTAAATTCATATGGAAATTTGAGAGCTAGGAAATAGCTAAGAAGCATCTTGAAAAATGGAAAAATTGGAAGAATCGAATTTCAAGATTCCAAAAGTTGACACGGAATTTCTGGATAATCAAGATGGTGTGGTCCTAGCATAAAGATTGACAAAGAGACCAGCATTGCCTAACCTGAAGGGAAGAAATAAGGCCTTACATTAGTGGTCAGTCCATTTTCAACAAGAGGACTGAGGTTGTTCGACAGACAGGAAGCAGTCACTCAGCAAGTGAAGTCGAGATGACTGGATTTCCCCAGTACACATGAATAAACTTAACTTCCACCTCAATTATAGACAAAGTTAATGTAAACTTGATTGTAGAGTTTAAATATACACTCACAAACTATGAAAATAAATTTGTGCCACTTTAGACCAGGTAATAGGGTTTTTTTTAAGACATTATTAAAAAACACAAGCAGTAAAGCAAAAGTAAAGAAAAATTAGAATATACATCAATATTAACACTGTTGGTGCTGTAGATGATACCATCAGGAAAATGAAAAAAAAAACAGTTTGCAGGATGGTGGAAATATTTGCTAATAATTTTATCTAATAAGAGAGTTAGATCCATAATATATTTCAAAATGTCTTATAACTCAGTGATAAAAATGTAAATTACCTAATTTCAGAGTGAGCACATGATTTGAGTAGCAATTTCTCTAAGGAAGACACACAAATGGCCAACAAGCACATAAAAAGGTGCTTAACATAATCACTCATTAAGGAAATACCAGTCACAACCACAATGAGACACCACTTCATCTAATAGGATAGCCATAATTTAAAACCCGAGCAATAACAGAGGCTGACAAGATGACTCAGCTGGTAACGTGCTTGCTGCACCGGACATAAAGACCTGAGATCAGATCCTCTGCACCCACATAAAAAGACAGCCATAGTACAGCCTCCCGAATCTGTAGCCCCAATTCTGTGCGGCAGAGAACAGACAGACGCAGGGGCTTGTTAGTCAGCCAGTCTCGAGAAGTTTGGGTCCAGTGAGAGATCCTGCCTCAAAAGCTAAGGTGAAGACGTGATGAGGAAGACACCCAATACTGATGTCAAGCCTCTACATACATAGGAAAGGGCACACACAGACACACACACATGCAAACATGGAGACACACACACACACACACACACACATATATATATATACACTGAATGCTACCTTTTGTATTAATTGCTTAGTATGTGAATTATACTTCAATAAAGATGCTTAAAAAAAGTGTCCATTTTTTTCAAGCTGATCTACAGATGCAATGCAACTCTAGTCAAAAATCCCATTATTTTATATTAGTGACAGACTAATGTTAAAAAAGCTTATATGGAGAAGCAAATAGCCCAGGATAGCTAACACACTGCAAAAAGAGAAAAAGATCAGAGAAATGCTACTACCTAGTTTCAACACTTACTGAAGGGCTATGATAATCAAGACAGCATGGTAGTGATGGAAATACAGACAGACAAGTTAACAGCAGAGACTTGAGAGCTCACAAATAGATCCATAAACACAAAGTCAACTAGTCTCAGATAAAGGAGTAACGGCAATTCAACAGAGAAAGGAAATTCTTCTCAACAAATCATTCTGGGACAACTGGACATCCATGATTTAAAAACAAATTTTAGGTCTACACTGAGAGCCCCTGCCTCAGTGCATAAGGGGGAGAGTGATCCTGGAAGAGTCTCCCACACCATCCTTGGACCTCCATGTGGATGCACAGCTCATATACATGCACGTGAAAAGAAAAGAAAAATTGGAAGCAGCTCCAGAAAAGGCACTGTTAAATGGAAAGGATGAACCAGTGAGCAGAAGTAAGGAACATCCAAAATGTGACTGGTAAGGGATTTGCATCCAAAATACACAGGGAATGCTTGAAAGTCAACAGGGATCTGAACAAATACACCAACAAATATGTGAGAATGGCCAACAAGCTCAGGGTAGCTGCTCAGCTTTACCTGAGAAAGGAATGTCACTGCATGCCTACTAGGGACAAAAATCCAAAGCACAGGCAATATCTAATATTGGCAAGTACATTGTTGTTTGACATTATTCCTGGGTAGAAATGAACAAAAATTTACTCAGCTCAGAAAGGAAACTGACCACAGACCAAATAACAAGACCACCAAGTCCAAACTGGCAAAGCAATGAGTTTATTGAGTTTATTTACAAGAGTATTGTTGGGCAACTCAAAAACATCTACATCACTGAAAACCCACCCCAGCATGGGTGACAGCTCACAAAAGCTGGTACCTAAAGCTCCATACAACTTGCAGGCTGCAAAGGTCAGAAAGTCTCTTCTTTTCCCCATCTTTATTACTTAGATAGCCTTAAGGAATGTGTCTTGTACATTTTATAAACTTCAGGGACTTCCTGAGACTTGTGAGTTATTTACTTCCTTATTCTTAAGGAATATGACTATAGAATTCTGAGTTCCATGGGAAAAACATGCAGCCATGAGGGACTCATTCAAGACTGATGGTGCAGTCACTTTGGAAGACAGTTTGTCTGGACCTCACAACACTAAGTACCCTCTTACAATATGATCCAGCTATCATACTCCTTGGTATTTACCCAAATAAGATTAAAATAGATACCCTGGCAAAAAGAGCCATACAAATTACAACAGTTTCATTCCTGATTGCCAATATTTAGTCACAACCAGGGTTTCTTTTAATAGCTTCATAAATAAACAAACCATGATATGTGTATTCAATGGAAAAACACTTGCTACTATAAATGAGCGATCAAGCTGGAAAAAGACAGGATGAAGTATCAAACACTACAAAACAAAACAAACCAATGGGAAGTCTCCATATTGTTTAATCCCAACTATGTGTTATTCCAGACAAGGAAGAACTATGATAGCAGTAGGGTCTATGGTTGCTAGGGGTTTTAGAATGGACATGGAAAGTACAGTGGGTTCAGAGTCATGGAACTCTTGCATGTAATAACTGTAACAACAGATATATGCCAAGACCCATAGAAAGCACAACACAAAAAATGCAAAAAAATGACCCTTCCGTGAACTATGCACTTTAGTTAATGCTATAAAACACGGGCTTATTGATTGTAATAAATGAGCTAAGTCATGGCTCAAGATTTCTCGTGCATCCACTGGGACTTAGTCACCTCCAAGCTCAGTCACTGCCACATTCACTTATGGGGCTGTTGGCAAGATCACATTCTTTCAGGTTGTTGGATTGAAGATATCTGTTTCTTGCTGTGTGGACCTTTCTGCTGGGCAGCTCACACATAACATTTGGCTTCTGTCTTAGTCAATGTTCAGTTGTTGTGAAGAGACACCATGACCATGGCAATGCTTAGAAAAGAAAGCACTTAATTGTGACTTGCTTACATTCAGTTAGTCCATTATTGTTATTCCAGGAAGCATGGCAGCATGAAGACCCAACAAGGCGCTAGAAAGGTATCTGAGAGTTCTACATCCAGATTTGCAAACAGTGATACACACACACACACACACACACACATATATATATATATAATATGTATGTATATATATACATATATATATATATAAACAGAGAGAGAGCAAGGAGAGAGGGAGGGAGAGAGAGAGAGAGAGAGAGAGAGAGAGAGAGAGAGAGAGAGAGAGAGAGAGATGCACACATGCATGCACACACTAAGTTCAGATTCCCACACCTCCATCTGAAGCACTTAGATTCACAGCTCCTAGTAAAGAACCTGGAATCTATTTTTAACAAGTACCTCCAGGTAATTCTTAGCATCAACCAAGTTTGGGAAACACTATCTTAGAACATGTCTCTTTCATCTTTCCCTGGTTCTGGGCTAGCGAAAAACTGCCTATAGTGGGCATCACTAATTGATCACAGGACCCTCTCATACAACTGGACCTGGTTAAGACCTCCCAACCCTTAACAAGCACTTGAGACAGCCACCAGTCATCACGTAGAGTCACACTGGAGGGGAAGTAGAATTGTTATCTCAGCGCTAGTTACTATGTATTCATGGGAGCTTGGCAGTCTCCTGGTCCTATTGGTGATAGATACTCAAGTTGTCCAGGTATAATGGCTCTGGGAAACCTTAAATCCATCTGGATCCTTCTACTTATAACTCCAGCAAGATAACCTCAGAGAAAGCCTGAAGGCTCCTATGTTCAACATTTTCCTGCTGTTTCTTCAGGTAATAAGTTCATCCTGGCTGTCGGGGGTATAACTGTGTCTGCCATTCTTGAGAAACATGGATGGTGTAGAGTAGAGGAAGTTTCATTAGGTTTTGTAAGTCTCAGTCAAAGGACAGGCCCCTGAGTTAGGTTCAAACTCTTGCAACAGCAGCAGATCCATACCACTTCCTTGACTTCTGGGAATCAAAGGACCACACTTCAAATAAATCCACTAATGCGCATGTTGAAAATCAGTCCCAGATTTAGACTTGATGGGTGTTTAGAAGTGGAGTCCTGGAGAATTTCTTGGATTAGGTGAGGCTACCAACACGTGGTTTCCACAATAGAGCTGATGGACTTCTAAGAAGAGACATCTAAGCTGATACATAAACCTGCTCATCATACGACACTATGCACCAGGGTATGATACAGGAAGAAGACACCCACTAAGGAGATGCACACATCATGTTCTGGGAGTCCTCGGACTCTGGAACTGTGAGCCACATAACCTCTAGGCTTTATAAATTACCTAGTCTCGGGAAATTTGCTATAGCAACAGAAACACACAATATTACTCTTGTCTATCACCTCAAAAAGCTAAGGTTTCATCAAAGGAACTAATCAGACCAAGACTAGGTAAGAGAGTAAGAGCATGCCTCAGAGAACAGTGAGGTCTGGTGGAGCAAGCAGGAAACTCAGTTGTTGCAGAATATGGGATGTCTACTGAAAGTCAGAAAGAGACAAAAGAGCGGACAAGAGAGGGGACTAGCTGTGCCCTGGGACAGAGAGCAAGAGAATGAGTGTGGAGGGAAATACAACCACAGCAGAGCCCCGATGAGGGAGTGGCATTCCGGGGGAGGGGAGCACAAACGTCCAAATGAAAGACTGAGCTACTTGCTTCTGGGGGTCAGTCACGAGTGGCAGCATGGTGGGCAGCCTTGTGCTTCATGTAGGAAAAAGAAAGAAAGAGTTTAGCTAGCCACAGTGTGGCCGGAGAGGGAATGACTGACTCGTGCCACAGAAGAGACCTTAACAGAGGCCATTTATAGGAGCCTACCTGACCAGCACCCTGTCCTAGTGTCCTACAGACAGCCCCCAGCCCATAACTCACACACACGAAGCTTCCACTGAGCATTTTAAGGCCTCCCTCTGATAAAGGCCAATCAAGGTCCACCAGATGTTTGAAGAACCTCTCTCAGAAGGATGCAAAAGACTAAAAATAAACCTAGTAGGCAAAAAAAATATAGTCAGAGGAAATAGAAGCAATGTGGGAAGGAGAAAACAAGCGTGTAATTAATATCTTCAGAGATAAAGGCAGAACTACTGTATCCTTAACCAGAACATGCAATTATTAAAGAGGAGACATTCAACGGAGTTCTTGAAAATTAAAAGCATTGTAACAGAAATAAACAACTCAATGGGATGGCTGTAGAACTATGAGGAAAGAGTCTTCAAAGAGAAGCAAATGATTTCAGAGATAGAGTCAGAGAAAATGGGGGAATGGCAGATGTTCTAAGAAGTGAGATCCAGAGAATGGGGTCACCAAAGCGGTAAACAAACACTTGAGTCTCTGGGGTGAATACATCACTTGGTGCCACAAGAAGGATGGAAACAGCTTCTGCTCGTGATGTCCCAGAGACAGGAACTGAAACAGCACTGGGCTCATCCTCACCCTCGGCCCTCGGAGTGTGGCAATAGTAGGAAGGACACAGCAATACTTCAGATCCCATTTTACACTTTGATATTCAGTCAACCCACCAACCAAGTGCAAGGCTTTAATGGAAAAATCATCTCCCATACACAAGCTCAGAAATATTGCCCGCCATGAATCCTTACTCAGAAAACTACTGAAGGGTATTCACCACCATTGCGAGAGGGTAAATCGAAAAGGAGAGCCAGGAAACAAATAATTTAATTCAGGAGCAGTCTAAGGGAATTCCGCATTCAATGGTACAGGGAAGGTCTGGGTTGACAGATGACTGGCAGCCCAGGGTAGAGCAGAAGGACCAAGAAGAGAATTACACCACCACATAATTCAATACATGTCAACATAGTTAAAAGAAAATTATAATCCTGTCAGAGAACTTGGGATGAAATAGTGATCCCTCCATAGAAAACAAATAAGTGACAAATCATGACAATTATAACCCCACACAATTGTGACATAAAGGAAATATAAGCATAGGGCACCATGTAACTCAGCCTAAAAATAATGCAATCATGATCATGTTGGTGCTAAACACTGCTATTCCCCCCAAAATGATACCACCATATTGGGAGGGTGGGTAAGGTATATTTGTGAGAAATAAAGCCATGTCTTATGTAGAATGGGGTTCATAAATGATAAAAGACAGTACAATATAAAGTTATTTGCAAACATAGAATTCATAACTGGGGGAAATAGCTAAAGAAGGTAAAAATCACAGCCCCAGGGGAGGAGCAAACCAAAGAAGGGGAGAATACTGCCTTCCCTTCAAAGCCTCATGACATATTTGTGAATTCAGTGCATGGAACTTTAAAGTGGAGCACTTGCAAGGAGATAGGAAGTCAATGGGAAGGTTCTTGATTATGGTAATGGTGTGACAGGTGTGGCAGGGAGGAGTTGTAATTCTTAGGAGATGCATAATGAAGCACTTAGCAGTAAAGTGACCCCATCTTAGTTTAAAGTCACTCATCAAAAATGATGAGAGAGATGGTAAACACAAGATTGATATGTATACAGATGATAAATATACAATTAATTGATTGATGGTAGGCAGATAGATAAATGATAGAAAAATAATAGAGAGATAGATGATAGGCAAAGATAAATAATAGGACAGTGATTGTTTGTGGGTAGTCGATAGATTATGGATACATAAATAATAAATTGATAGATGGATAATAGATGATAGCAAGATAGATGATTGATAGATAGGTGATAGATAGATGTTATATAGATGATAGATACATAGATAGATAGATGATAGATAGATAGATAGATAGATAGATAGATGATATATAGATGATTGGTAGATAATAGTTAGATAATATATAAATGATAGATGATAAATAGATGATTAATATATAGATGATAGACAGACAGACAGATGATAGATAGAAGATAGACAGATAGATAGATAGATAGATAGACAGACAGATAGATAGATGATAGATAGATAGATAGATAGATAGATAGATAGATAGATAGATAGATGATAGATAGATAAATAGATAGATAGATAGATGATAGATAGATAGATAGATGATATATAGATGATTGGTAGATAATAGTTAGATAATATATAAATGATAGATGATAAATAGATGATTAATATATAGATGATAGACAGACAGACAGATGATAGATAGAAGATAGATAGATAGATAGATAGATAGATAGATAGATAGATGATAGATAGATAGATAGATAGATAGATAGATAGATAGATGATAGATAGATAGATAGATAGATAGATAGATGATAGATAGATAGATAGATAGATGATAGATAGATAGATAGATAGATAGATAGATGATAGATAGATAGATAGATAGATAGATGATAGATAGATAGATAGATAGATAGATAGATAGATAGATGATAGATAGATAGATAGATAGATAGATGATAGATAGATAGATAGATAGATAGATGATAGATAGATAGATGATAGATAGATAGATAGATAGATAGATAGATAGATAGATGATAGATAGATAGATGATAGATAGATAGATAGATAGATAGATAGATAGATAGATAGATGATAGATAGATAGATGATAGATAGATAGATAGATAGATAGATAGATAGATAGATAGATAGATGATAGATAGATGATAGATAGATAGATAGATGATAGATAGATAGATAGATAGATGATAGATAGATAGATGATAGATAGATAGATAGATAGATAGATAGATAGATAGATAGATAGATAGATAGATAGATAGATAGATAGATAGATAGATAGATAGATAGATAGATAGATAGATAGAGACATGGATGGATGGATGGATGATGGATAGATGAATAGGTGGATAGATGATGGATGGACTGGCAGACAGACAGACAGACATTCCAATGTATTAAACCCTGAGCCCAACGTGAGTATGTAGTTGCTCACTATGATGATCTTTCAATCTTTTTGTTATTTAAAAAAAAAAAACCTCTTGGTAAGTTCTTTCTAGAGTCTATCCTAAAAAACATAACAGCTCATCCCCTACCAAGCCTATAGGACTATAGAACTGCAGATTAGAAACACTAACATCCACCATTCCCTTCCCCTTCCCTGGATCTCTGAAATTCACTTGAAAAAATCTTATATGAAGCAGGTTTCATCTTCACAGGACTCCACTATGGAATGCCAGAGCATGTTCATGTTATTATTTCCGTTTTGAGACAATGTCTGTGCAGGCCAGACTGCCTCCAAATCAAGAACTTCCTGGTTTGGGTTCCTTCAATTATAGGCACATGTCAATATAATCAGCATGCGAGGTCATATCTCATTGGTGCCTTCTACTTCTAGGTAGAGGCCCCAGCTGCAGAATAATAAGTCACATATGTGTGCCTATTTCTGTGTGTGCACATTTCTGTGTGTCTGTGTGTCCATCTATGTGTGTGTATGTGCATGTGTATGTGTTTGTGCATGTGTATGTCTATGTGTGTGTATGTGTATGTGTATGTGTATGTATGTGCATGCAAATGTGTCTTTGCACCTATCTGTGTGTTTCTGTGTGTGTATATTTCGGTGTGTCTATATGTGTATATCTGCATGTATCTGTGTGTCTGTGTCTGTGTGAATGTGTGTGTGTTCCTGTGTGTACATATGTGTGTTTGTGTATGTGTACCTACAGGCTTGCCTATTATACATACTATACAATTGAACCTTATTATTACAGCCATGTGTAAACAGCAAGCCCTTCCTTTCAACAATGCGCATGCATTTCTGAGAAGGTCTAGGGAACCACCCTCTGTCGCCTTTCTTTCAGTCCCCACACTGTAAAAGGTGTTCTCACCATTGTCTCTCTTAGTTTCACTTTCTTTTGCATTTTGGTGCTTTTCCTTGATCGTTTTATTCTTTAATATAGTCCCAAGCTTGTTTTGAAACAAGGCCTGATGATCCTAAGTACAAGAAGGCTGTGGCATGTCTGACAATAAAAAATATGTGTGTTAGGACAGCTTCATTGAAGCATGAGTTGTACTACTGGCTGTGAGCTCAGTGTTCACCAATAGCAATATATTAAGTAACTTGCCTTTTAATAGAAACACAGTAAAAGGCAATGTGCTGATTGGTCTGTGGACTGCAGAAGCAGGGGTCTGTGGTTACCCAGGATGTGTAGAAGCAGTGATTCACAGTCCACTATCTCAGTGTTTGTGGTAACTCTGTAGAACATGAACTTTCATGAATAACGAACATTGATTATATGGGGATTGGATAGGTGGCTCAGTGATTAAGAGCACTGGCTGATCATTCAAAGGACCTGAGTTCAATTCCTAGCACCCATGTGGCAGCTCACAACCATCTATAGCTCCAGTTCCAAGAGGCCTGGCATCCTCTTCTAGCTGCCATGGGCACTGCATGCACATGGTACATAGACATACATGCGAAAACAAAACTATACACATAAAGGAAAAATCTTTAAGTGAATATATAAGCATCCCACCCCCAAATAAGCTCTTACCTTCTCTGTTTTCAATATCCTGTGGACAAGCATGGCCTAAAAATATAGTACAGTATGGGGGAAAGTCACATTCACATAACTTTTAATATATTGCTAACATTAGTTATTATTAGCCTCTTGTTATATCTAATTATAAATTAAACCTTACTGTAAGTATCTATACCTAGTGCATGCACGGGATTCAGTATTATCATGAATTCAGACATCTATGAAATGCCTTTGAAGTGCTGTGTAGGTGGAATGTGTATGTATGTGTGTCTCTGTGTGTATGTATACATGTGTGTACTTACATGCATGCATTTGTCAATATCTTCCTTTGTTTCATTATTTTCTGAAAACAACCATCAAATGTATTTCTTCTAAGATACCACAGTAAAGTTCTAGGGTTTGGCTGGAAAGAGGAGCAATGATATAGAAGGCTAGGAACAACTGAGCTGGCTCTCTTCGTAAGTCAAGGCCTCGCCTCTCTTTATAGACCAATTCTGGTCTCCTCAGCTGTGCACCCACCTCTTCCCCTTATCAGTTATCACTTCCTCTGGGAACCCTCACATACATACACTGTGTCTGCCATTACCACCTCTGTCAGGGTTCTTCATGGCAACTGCTGGATGGACCCAATTCCACCACTGTGTTCTTCAGACTGACAGTGAAGACGGTTGCCAAAGAAGGAAAGGGTGAGAGTCAGACCCTTATTGTCCCCCTCAGCCACAGAGTCCACACTTGTAGAATTCCACAAGATAAGTCCAGGTGCTTATCTTGTCTCTGTGTCACCTGTTTTCCATGATATCGTCCATATGGTGGCACAGTGGAGGGATTCAACAAATATTTGTCAACCAACCAAGAATCTTAACATAAACAGTCATTCCTTGCCTTGAAATCTGATTCCAAAAGATCCGGCCCATTCTTATGACATCTTATTCTTAGAGGCGTTGTCTCTTCTTCCTGCCAGACAGACACATCTTTAGTTCGACAACAGAAATCCCTGGGAGACGCTGATATGAGTCAATGGCCTTGATTGACTGAAACTTCCTGATCCACAAGCAGCAGCACATGTGGGAAAGCAGGCAGCTGAGACAGGTTCCAGTCCCTGCTTGACCCCGGCTGACTCCTTTGTTATGACAGATGGATCCGAAGTCAACACAACTAGACCTAGTTTACCCTAGTCCCCATACTGGCCTCCATGTCCGCATATCTGGCTCCCTGTCCACACACCCATCTCCCCATTCCCAAACATGTCCCACAAGCTAGCTGCTCATCCCTACACCTCTCTCTCTCTCTCTCTCTCTCTCTCTCTCTCTCTCTCTCTCTCTCTCTCTCTCTCCCTGACTTCCCATCATATAGAGCATTATACCTGTTCCCCATGCCTACCTTTGGCTAGCAGCACAATAAACACAGCTGGCATCCAGATCTATGCAACTGGCTAGTACCTTAATCTTCATGGCTGGCATCCCAGTCCACCCAGACAGAACCTAGTTTACACAGCTGGCTAGCAATCCAGTCTACACAGCTGGAACCCAATCCCCACATCTGGCTTGCATCATAATGCACACAGGTGACATGCAGGACGGTATGACTACAGACCACACAGATGGTGACCAAGTCCAAACATCTAGTTCCAAGCCTGAGTCTTAAAGCTGGTGCCTTGCCTCTACCACTGACATCCATGGTGGCTGCTTCCCCAGCTGAGAAGCCTCTCTTTATCCCTTGCATCATAATACACAGGGTATGCTCACCTCTGGACAAACTCTAGCACCCTCTCTACTCTCAATAAACCAATCAGAATTAAATCCTACCAAGATAGCCTCGACATGCCTTGGTGTTGATAAGTTGACTCTGTATTGTCAGGGGTCCAACCAGGACTTAGATGGTCCTCTCAGAGGGTCCACACATCACCAAAGATTAGATGTGGGAGAATTTTCTCCCATAAGGAAACTTTTCCTTTGAAGGTCTGGAAGTGTCTACCATGTATGAGCATGGCTCTCCTGGGAGGTTTCTTGTGCTGGGAAGAAGACAGGTTTCTCTGCAGTATTAATGCTGTCTCCAGGCACAGCAAAGTCAAAAGTGTGGTGCAAGCACACACCAAGAATAAGATTCCTGTGAAGGCCAGACTGTGAATCTTGTAAAGGTTCAGAACAATGCTTCTCAATCTGTGGGCCGTGACCCCTTTGGAAGTTGAATGACTCTTTCGCAGGGGTCACATATCAGATATTCTGTTTATCAGATATTTATTTGAATTATAAATCATGGATCCTGTGCCACAGCGCACCATACCCAAATACCGCCAGGAAAGAGCTGGTCTCCCAGGAGTGCAGACACATCTGTGAACACAGCTAAGACCACCACGTCTGCTCCAAGGGACCTGCCTGGAGCCCTCGGGACACAGGAACCAAGGAGAAGCCTGGGACAGGATCCTTCCAGTTTCATTTTGCACCCAGAGCTGATCCTGTGCCACAGTGCTCCATACCCAAATACCACCGCTAGGAGAGAGCTGGTCTCCCAGGAGTACTGACACACCTGTGAGCACGTGTAAGACCATCACTTCTGCTCAAATTCCTGGCCCAAGAGGGACCCTCCCAGAGCCATCAGGAAGCAGGAACCAAGGAACAGCAGGGGGCAGGATCCTTCCTGTTTCCATCTGAACTCCAGAGCTGACCCTATGCCACAGCTCTCCATTCCCAAATTCCTCCCAGAGAGAACTGGTCTCCCAGGAGTACTGACATACAGGCTTGCAGGAGGGACAAGCCACAGTCAGAGACAGGAATACCAGCTAATACTAGAGATAACCAGATGGCAAGAGGCAAGGGCACGAACATAAGCAACAGAAACCAAGACTACTTGGCATCATCAGATCCCAGTTCTCCCACCACAGTGAACCCTGAAAACCCAAACACATCAGAAAAGCAAGACTCTGATTTAAAGTCACATCTCATGATGATGATAGAGGACTTTAAGAAGAACATAAATAAGTCCCTTAAAGAAATAATTCATAAAAGTAGCAAGATTACAATTATGAAATAGCAATGAAAATAATTCTATGGTTGGGGCTTACTGCAACATGAGGAACTATATTAAAGGGTCACAGCATTAGGAAGGTTGAGAACAACTCCTTTAAAGACTCCGCATTACATAAAATTTCTTAGAAAAAGAGAGGCAGAGAGGAATATTGCCATACGATTTCAGATGGAGAGGACCTAGAGTTGTGGATGCAAACTCAGCATCCACAGTGGGTCCAGCACAATGCCAGGAATAGTGTCTTGCTGGACTGGAACATACTTGGAAGGATGCTTAGGTGTTCATATGCAAGTCTTCATGGTTTTTAAGATACTCTGATGGTTTCTGAAGGGACAGATTATTAGGACATGTGTTTAAAAGCCAGAGGAGAGACACGACATGTGTACCCAGAAGCCCAGACAGGAACATGAGCAGCCAGGGAAGGCTGCTCACCTGAGCTCATGACTCTTGGTCTTCTGTGACACAATAGTGTCTTGGTCTGTGTTTCCTTGGGCATGCATCATTTGTTGTGTTCTTCCTGGAGACGCAGGTGGTGCTCCTCCCAGAAGCTTCCTCTGGTATTGCCTTCATGAGAGCCACTCCAACCAGATCCCCTCTCTAGGGCCCTTGAAAGTGAAGTGAGAGACCTCAGAAGGTCACCATGCCATTTCTGTCTCTCCTTCTCTTGTTCCATGCCTGGAGGCTGTTCCATACCTGTGAATTCATCACTGGCTGCCCACCCGCACCTGGATTCTGGTCATATTTGCTCCCTAAAGGTGGCACCTGTTGAATTGGCCTAGGGACTCTGCTGAGAGAAGTAAGGGCACCAGTCCCCTAAGGTCCCTCTCTTCCAGGCTCCATTGGCCATGCTGACATCCTCCACCCCATGCCATAAACTCTCCCATTCTTTTTCCTTGGACAGATGCAGAAATGCTACTCTGTCTCCTCCTTTCCAGGTCTACAGGAGGTCAGGATGTTTTACTAGCAGCCCCATGATTCTCCAGCATCGCTTGTTGGTTTCCCTGATTCTCCATCTGTCTCAGAGGTTTTGTCCAAAGACTCCTTGTACTACTTTCAAGCAGGCCATCTAGGCACCTCTGGACCCCTGACTGTACAGAAAGCCAACAGGGAAGAGTTCATCAACTCCATGGTGTCAGAAGTGCTAAGTAACTGCCTCGTGACTCTCTGGGTCCCTCAAATCCTGGCTGTTCATCCCTCACCTAGAATCCCGGACTCTCTTACAACAAATCCTGTAACTGAGCTCTCATGAGTGGGCTGCTGGTTTCTGAGATCCTTGAACCCTAATAAAAAACACTGTCCCCTGCCCCCAGGCCTGGAAAGATGGCTCATAGGGTGAGAGTGCAGGCTGCCTTGACAGAGGACCTCAGTGAGTTTGATTGCAAACACTCATGTCAGATAGCTCACATCCACCTTTAACTCAGCTCCTGGAACATCTTTGGTTGGGTACCTACACTCACATAAGCACACGCGCGCACACACACACACACACACACACACACACACACACACACTTGAAAATCATAAACATAAATAATTTTTTTAAGAAAGCATTGACCCCTTTCTATCCCCCACTAGGATGGCTGCTTTCTGCTATACCCTGCAAGGATTGCAACTCCAGGTGAGAATGCCCATCCCTTTAACCAGCAGGTATAAAGTGAATGGAGCCTGAATTCTGTCTTGAACAGGCAGTACCTTCAGGACTTAGCTTTGCACATAGCCAAATTGGCGCTTGATGCATTGCTCTAAGTGAATCAAAGAAAATGGTCTCCAAGGTAATGCATGTGAGGGGTTCACTGGCCCAGGATCATTATCCTGACGTTGCTCACTTGAGAGGGCCCTGGGCACACTGCTAATTGGCGGGAAACACAGCAGCGTCTGCTTCTCTCTTCCACCCAAATTGTCTTTGATTTATCAATAGTCTAGAAAGCTGGCCATTTATGGCAGGCCAGGAATTTCTTCCTGGTTACAAAGATGCTCTAAGGGAGTTGGTGTGACATGAGAATTTGTTTTTTCCTTGTCAAATTCCAAAAGAAACAAAAGAAAAAGATACAGGAGAGAGGGAAGGATATACTTGGATATACTTGGAAGGGTTGATTTTAATTATTAATAGTCCAACTGAAGAGCCACCTAGATTAGCACACTTCTGGATGAGGACTTTTCCAGAGGCATTTGGATCATGGGGGCTCTGGTCCATGGAATGGATGCCTAATATGATGGTATTATTGGAGGTGGGGAAAGGCAGAAGGGAGAGCCAAGTTAAAAAAAAGCAGGTCATTAGAAGTGTGTTCTTACTGGCTGTGTCTGCCCTGGCCTCTCCCTGCATCTTTCCTTTCTCTACTTCCTGTCCACCAGGAAGTAAGGAAGAGCATCTACCATAAACGCCCACCATTATGATATCCTGCCCAACCAAGTACATGTCATCAAATGACCATGGGATGGGCTCTCTGAAACAATGAGCCAGGATCAATCCTTCCCCGGGCTGCCAAAAGAATTGGTGCAAGTGACCAAGAAGGAACTAACACAGTAGTACTTCCAGAACGGCAGATCTTCTAGATTGGAAGGAAGACTGTGTCGGTGAGGTGCCACCTTTCATAGAGGTTCAAAGCTGGGGACTCCTCTGTGCTGACTCATAAAGATTCAGAGCAGCAGGTACTTGGTGGAGTGTGAAGGGGAACAGGGAGCGATTAGAAAGTAGTAAGGGTGCAGAGAAAGGTCCAGGCTGAGGCTTTAGGGATAGGCAGGATTCTGCCAGCCATCAGATACCTTTCTGAACCAGAGTCAGGGGCAGCAGCTCAGAGACACCCAACCTTCTGCTGAGTCAGAGAACTGCTGGTCCATACTACAGAGGTTCCCACTCTGGCCAGGCCTGTGGACATTCGTTCAACTAACATTCATCTGGTGCCTCCAAAACACCAGACCTCACTCTAGGGGAGCAGAAATGCTGCCTTCAATAAGATAAACAGAATTCCCTCTCCACGGGGGATGGGGAGTAACTTCTGCCCTAGTGAGAAAGACGGCAATTAAAACATGTGTAATTATTTCTGTATGTATTCAGTGATAATCGCTGTGCAAAAAGAAGTAAGGCAGGAAGGGAGAATTAAGAAGGATGTTTCTAGATGAATACGATGGCCAGGGATAAATTTCCTAGGAGAGCTGTCTGAGCAATACTTGAAGGGGTGAGAGAGTGAGCCATTTGAACATTTAGGGGGAAGACATTCCAGGGTGAAACTCTCTGCACAAAGGCCTTCCAGCAGAGGATTGTGGGTATCTGAAAAGCATCAATGATCATGGGAGGGAGGAAGCTGAAGGCAGTCAGGCTGACCAGACCCTGGGGTCACCCTGTTGGAGAGCCTTTCCTCATTTCAATGTCTTATCCATTGAAGAAGACAACTTCCTGTGTGCACCTAGGAGCCAGGATGCTGCCTCCCCTGGAGTCTGAGACTTAGTCTCTCTCCATAAAAGAAGTTTAAGGAAAAGTCCAGGAGACAGTGACTGGAAAGGCAGGCAAGTCGGGTAGGAGTCAGCAGGTGGGGACAGGGACAAGAGTGTCTGAGGACAGAGGTCTAAAGGTGACTCTCCTGCTCTCTCGGCAGGACTCCTGGACCAGGAGGAAGGAGGAGAGGGAGCAGGGAGAAGGACATGTCTGCTTCCTTACTTCCCCCCGCCCCAGCCAGCGTCATGACTCTAAGAGAATACTCAGATGAGGAAGTCCATGAGGGCGTCATCCACAAAAGGTGGCTTTCCTCTATGCCAAAAGGCGGTTTGAGAATGGAGCCTGGGGCCCAAAATGTAATGCTACCATTGTTTCTGGTCTTTCTGCCCATGGTCTCCTTCCACCTATATCCAGAGACTACAGCTTCTTTGTGCTTCCAAGTCCCAAACAAACCCCATCTGGTATGAGACCCAGTTAGCTGACTCAGACTGTTGGTGACCCTAAGGCTAGAGAAGATGGAACACAGTAGAGTTAGGGGACAGAGAGGGATGAAAAGAAAAAAAATCCAGAGGAAAGGGAAGACAAAATAGTGAGAGAGTACTGGCCCATTCTGGGATTCCGCAGGCAGGACCCCCAGCAATGGCTGCCTCTGCCCTCACACCCTCAGTCTGCGGTGCAGAAAACCCTGCTGAAGGAGATCTCTCACACTGGACAACCTCTGCCACCCTGCCCTCCATCCAGTCCAGGCAGATGCCCTGTTTTCTCCCAAACCTAGTTCATCTCTTCCTCCTCTGCAAGTTGTCGCTCAGGATAAGGTATAGAAAGGGCACCCAGCAGCAGAAATTCAGAATGTGTGTCAGCTGGAGCTAGTGTAGTCTTAGCTTAGGAAGGAAAAAGGAAGACCAATGACCAAATTCTTGACCATATTCAGGTAGTTTCAAGTCCATAAATTATAGGGGATAACAAATCCTCTTCCCCCAAACATAGTTTTGCTAATAAATGCTGATTATTGCCATGGTGAATGTTGAGCTTTACCATATATATATATATATATATATATTTTATAAAAAAAAAATATATATATATAAAATATATTCAGATATAACAAATATATTTAACTTAGCTCCTCCCCCTAGATTTTTTTAGACAATTCTTATACAGTCCAAGTTGGCCTCAAACTTGCTACGTAGCCACAGACAACCTTGAACTCTTGGATTCTCTACCCCTAAATTCTGCAATTATAGGTATGAGTCACCACACCCAGTTCATATTTGCCCTTTTGAGTTCTTAGCCCTCAGTGAACAGAGTCTTCCCAATCAGACTGGTACAGACCCCTGGGAACAGACATCGTAGGACATTGTACATGATCACACCCAGACTGCTCTGCATTCAGGATGGTATAAGCCTATTCAGGAGCAGTTTCTGTCTCTGCCTCTGGTGATGCTACATAGACCTGTGTTTAAAGCAATGCTTCTAAATAAACAATGACTGTTCTGTGGCAGTAAAACAAAGACACTACAATTCAACAACTCCATGCCTGTCACTGTGGGGACACACAGCATTTCTATTTGTGCATGCATTTTCAAAACAGTATAACAGGATACAAACAGCAACGCACTGTCTTTTGTATGTGAGACACAAATTTTAAATCAAACAGGAACTCTCTCATTGGACTAGAATAATACCTTAAGCACACACACACACAAAAAAAAATATAATGATTCATTTTTAAACGTTGCTTACTTTGAAATGAAGAAAGGAGACGAAAACCAGAAATTACAACATCCTCATTTGTGATAGTCACAGACCACTAAATAGGTTAACAGCTTCATGATAGGGCCACGTGACTATGCTTCTAAGCTATCAATCCCTTCGTAGTTAAAATCTCTGCTCTGTAACATCTTGCTTACATCTTATATGCATTTTACCAGTGTGCTAATATGTAACCATCAATGAAAAGAGCATTTTATTGAGTTTCACTCCTGATTATTAGCATTGTTGGTTTTGTCCTGTGAAAAATGCTGAAAATAAATTTCATTAGCCTAGGTCAAAATTTTCCTGTTGGGCTGAATAGAGACACAAAAGCTCTATTCACACTGCTTAGCAAGATCTTCCCCCATCTCCTTCTGTTCCAGTTCCACCACTACTTTGAAGAGTACCAGACTCCTGTCCTCCATTTCTCCTTCTTTGACTCGGTGGTGGGAGGGGCTCCGGGTGGAAGGAATGAGCAAAGCAGAAGACCCTTTTTCTCCTTGCGTACCATCTCAAAAGAGAACACCTTCCCCGGATCTCAGTCATTTCACCCCTTAATGCTGCAACATTAGCACTCACAGCCACACCTTCCGCTGCTCAGAGGACTCTCACCTGACTCAGAGACTTGTCCTCTGCCCTGACTCAGCCAGCCCAGCCTCACCTTGCATATGGGCTCAGCAAAGCCTAGTTCTTCCACACAATGTGACATCCCCAAATCCAGTGGGGATCCACAGCCCATAGGATGCATCGCAGCTTAAACCGCCATATTGGTTACTTTCTCATAGCCGTGACAAAAAGCAACCTAAGGAATGGCTTATTTGTCTCACAGTTTCAAGGTTCCGTTCGTCATGGCAGGGACATCACTACAGCAGGAATCTGAGGCAGTTGGTCATGGAAGCTAGTCAGGAAGCAGAGAGAGATGAAGGCCACTGTTGAGTTCACTTTCTCCATCGTATATAGCCCAGGACCAGCCAACACCTCATGAGTATAGGTCTTCCCTTCTGTGCTCAACCTACAACCTTCACAGATGTGCTGAGATTTGTCTCCCAGGTGATTCTAGACCAGTGGTTCTCAACCTTCCTAATGCTGTGACCCTTTAATATAGTTCCTCACATTGTGATGACCCCCAACCATAAAATTATCCTGTTGGTACTACATAACTGTAATGTTGCTGTTATGAGTCGTAATGTAAAGATCTGATATGAAGGATGTCTGATATGCAACCCCTGTGAAAGTGTCACTTAAACCTCAAGGGGGGGGGTCATGACCCACAAGTTGAGAACTGATGTTCTAAATCTTGTTTGATTGACAATCAGCATAAACACTCTCAACCACCCCATCCACTCTCAAAGCTCAGGGTAGACCCACGTTCACCCCCATACCTAGCTCAGCATCAACTCCAGGCAGCTCTGTTCTCAGAGGCATCCCAAACCACCCCTTACCCACACCCTCACCTCCACCCCTAGCCTACACACCTCCCCTCTCCCTTGGTTCCCATGTGCACCTCCCTCCCTGGTTGGCTTAAAAACGTGTCAGACAAGATCACTCCCCTGCCAGGGATGGTTTCTTAGTCCACTTAGAAGTTTTTCCAAATGCCAAATATTGTTTTTTAAAAAAAATCTTGTCTCTACACTTGCTTTTCCCGCCCCCTCCCCAGCCATTTTGCCAGCATGGCGCCCCACTAAGCACTTTTAGCACATCAAGTTTTCCCTGCATCAGGTTCCTGCCTTTGCACCCTCTGTGTCCTTTTCCTGGACGACCCTTCCTGTGGATTTGTCTGGGGGTCTCCACATCTCAGAGCTTCATTCAACTGCTATCTAGAGAAAGTCCTTCCTTGACAGCCCATTGGGTTCCGCTTCCGTACTGCTCTCCTCTTTATCAATTTATTTAGGTTTGCTTCTCTTCATTCTGTCTAAAATTTCAGGGTTTTTTTTTTTACATTTACATACTAACCTAATCTGACTCCCCTAAGTGAGACCAGAACCCAGCTAAGTCCAGAGCTGGTCATGCTGCCTCCATACTCAGGACCCAGAGGGCGACAATCCCTGGTACTGAGTCTATGCCTGAGATAGACAATGATAAATATTTCCGGAATAAACCAGAGCTCAAGGTTGTCCCTTGGTCTTAGCAGTCCCCCAGAGCTGCCCCATCTTTAAAATCTTAAATCCCAGCCCTTCGGGGCTGTCTTTAACTTTCCAACTTTCCCTACTCGCCCCTGTCCCACCCCTGCCCTGTCTCCGCCCCCGTCCCACCCTGTCCCGCCCTGTCTCCGCCCCCTCACCTCCCCCACCCCTGTCCCTGCCTTTATACAGCTGCCATTTTCGAACTTCCTTTAACATCACAGGAACCACCATCCATTAGCTTCAACTATCAGAAGCCTAGGGCTGATCTGAGACTTCTTTCTCTTTCTCCAAATCTAAAAGTGTTCTGTTGCCCTTGGCCCTATCTCAAAAAAAACAAAAACAAAATCAAAAAACTGCCTGGACTTAACATCTTCCTCCTGCCTCCACTTCCATTCCTCTGGTCTAAGGCACTCGATCTCCAGACTAGAAAACTACAACAAACACTGAATATTCTACACCCCTTCTCATCCTCACAGCATGAGCCATCTATTCATTACACAGAATCTAGAAACCTCTTAAAGTGAACATGTCATCATGGCATTGCTGTCTGCGGGTTTCTAACACTATAGAACGAGCATTTCACCCTGGAACGAAGAGCAGAGACTGCCTGCAGGCATCTAGCCCTTGACCACCTGTCATTCCTCCTCTATGCCCCTTACAGCCTCTTGGCCATAAAAATCCAACATCCCTCTTCTTCCCAAAGAACCTCCCTCAAAGGGTTGTTCTCCTTTTAATTTAATGACTTGATATAAATATTCAAACAAACTAGAAGCTGAACAATGGGGGTCAAAACATAACTAGTGAAAAAAAATGAAATAAAGATTTTGCCCTCCAAAGACCCCACCACACCCAGCTTCGTAGCAGATGGGGCAAGCACATCTTCCTAGACCGCAACATGTAACCTCAAAATAGCCACTTTCGCTTGAACCATCTTAAAGTAGCCCTCGAACTTTCAGTCAGGAGCATCTACTGCATGCAAGCCATTATAGCTAAGGACACAGCAATAACGTAAATCAACCACAGTTTCCTTTTCTCCTGGGGACTGCCTTTTAGCGTAGGAATGCACAAAATGAATGAATAAACAAATATGTAACATGATATAACATATCACAACCAAGGACTGTAAAGAGAGGTAAAAGTACATTTTGAAAAAGTGTTGAGGGAGGAACAGAGACAATAAAGACTTCACTTCCATTAATACAGCCAAGACTCTCACTTTGACTCTCTGAGGGGCTCTTTGACTCAAAAACAATCACATACGACACACAAAAAATGTTTTGCCACAGTACTGCACTCTTGGGAAATGTGATAAATCCCTGGGGGTTGTGTGAACTGTGAGAACATGTGATCGAGGCACTAAACCTAAAGCCAGTGCTGATCGGAAGACTGCTAGCTTTACTGGGGAACAGGAAAAGAAAGAAGGGTTTCTGGAAGTTCACCAAACACACAAGGAAACAAAGTATTGCAAGTGAGAGAATCAACAAAAGCACACTGAACCACCACTGCACCGCCACTGTCACCACCACTGCACCGCCACTGTCACCACCACTGCACCGCCACTGTCACCACCACTGCACCGCCACTGTCACCACCACTGCCACCGCCACTGTCACCACCACTGCACCGCCACTGTCACCACCACTGCACCGCCACTGTCACCACCACTGCCACCGCCACTGTCACCACCACTGCACCGCCACTGTCACCACCACTGCCACCGCCACTGTCACCACCACTGCCACCGCCACTGTCACCACCACGGCCACCGCCACTGTCACCACCATTGCCACCGCCACGGTCACCGCCTCCACTTCTGCCTCTGCTACCATCGCCGCGGCCATAGCCACTGTCGCCACAGCCACTGCCGCCATCGCCACCACCTCCATCACCGTTGCCACCACCACTGCCTCTGCCACCATCACCATCACCACCACCACTACCATCTCCCCCACTGCCACCACCACCGCCACCACCACCACCACCACACACGCTCTTCAGAATCCATACTGTCCCGCCTCCACAGAAGGCCCTCGGCTCAATTTGTATTCATCAAATGGCAGCCAAATTATCGTCGTCGTCGTCATCATCATCATCATCACTACCACCACCACCATTTTGGAGTCACCAGCATTTTTTACTTGTCTATATATGTGTGGAAAGATGTAGTGTGCATGTCTTTGTGTGTCCTTAGGTATGGGTCATGTGTGTGAATCCTGGTTCATGCTTTCCGTGTGTACATGTAGAGGTCAGAAGACACAGCAGGTGTCTGTCTATCCCTGTCTTCCACCCTACTCAAGGCATGGTTTCTTAGTGTTTTCCATTGAGGACACCAGGTTACCTGGTCTTTGAGCACCCAGGGATTCTCCTGCCCCTGCTTCCTGTCTCACCACAGGGGTAATTACAGACACAGTCACAGCATCCAGCTTAGGTGGGTTCTGGGGATCTAAACTCAGGTGCTCCTGTTTGCAGGTCAAGGACTTTACCCGCTGAGCCAGCTCTTTAGGGCATGGTTGCTAGTTAAAGGGATCCTTAGGACAAGATGACACGGGGATTCATGAAAAGAGGGGTGAAAGAGACCCATAAGGTACTGAGGGGAAAGGGAATATAAAAACTCACACAGGAGAGAGTCTAGCAAAGTGGAAAGAGAACAGGAGACTTCCAGAAGGAAAGCAAAAGCAACATAATCCCTTCTGCTAAAGATACAGATACTGGCCTCCCCATTAGATCGCTCTATGCAAGCCCCTGATTTTAATAAAACCCTCATTTCTGGATGTTGGATATGATGGGAAGTAGCAAACACTGCTGGGAAGTCCTTCCAAGTTTTCTGAAGAAACCACTGGTTTCTTAGAGTAGCCATTAGCAGAAATCTCTGGTCTCAATTTATATTTCTTGAATGGTAGCCAGGATGATCTTTCTAAATCTATTTTTATTATTATTATTACTATTATTATTGTTGTTGTTGTTGTTGTTACTGTTATTATTACTATTATTATTTTTCTGCTGTATTATTATTACTTTGTTGTTGTTGTTGTTATTGATGTGTCTGTGGGTGTGGATACCAAGGAGCGTGTGTAGAAGTCAGAAGACAACTTGTGGAGTCAGTTCTCTCTTTCTATCTTTTCAGGGCTTTCAGGGGTCAAACTCAGGTTGTCAGCACAGCTCACTGGTGACCTTGGTCAAAGCTTGTTCGTGGAGAGACATTAGTGAACAAGAGGCTGGTCCAGACCTGCAAAAGAGAGGAAGGTGTCAGATACAGAGAGCTTGTGAGCCACGAGGAGGTTTGCTGGAGAAAAGCAGCAAGAAAATGGGATGGGAAACTAAAGAAAGACTGAAAGTCAAGGTCAGTTCCTGACAACTAAAACGGAGCTCGAGTTGAGCACAGGTCAGTGATGTTCAAGCAGGGATGCTGCGGCTTGACGGACAGCCTGCACCCTGACTTCAGAGCTCAAGCTACTGCCAACTTCTGGCTAAGGGTGGAGTGTGAATGCTGGGCATCAGGAAGCAGCCTCATCTTCTAGCGCACCAATCCCAACAGGGCTCTGAGAACATCCTCACTGCCAGAGGGACTCAGAGCTACTCTCCAATCGCAGCAACAACCAGAGCCATTGCCTCTCACCTCTCACTCCCGGTTGTGATCAGGGCAGGGAACCGCCAACTCAAAAGTCATGTGTAATTGATAAAGTAATGTGGGGGAATTGCTATCTGGGGAGAGAATAATTTTGTTATTTTGGGCCCCCCTCCCCTGGAAGCTCAGTGTGTGTGCAGACAGGAAGTGGCTGCAAACACAATCTGAACTATTCCCTCAAGAGTTGACAAAGCGCAGGACCAGCCTTAGTGATTTTCATCAAATATTGGCAGTTGGGAAAAACATCTGGTGGTTTCTCTAATGAAGCTTCAGGAGAAGGGGCACTGGAGTCGGCACCAGGGTCAGCCCCCCTTGATCTCTGGGGCTGCTGCTCATGGCTAATGCTGGGTACTTTGCATACATTTTAATCATTCATTTCCCACCACTCCCACCCAGATTCTACGCCCGGGGTATAATTATCCTCCTCCTGCAGATGTGGCTCAGACGTGAAGGATTGCCAGTGATGTTTAACATTGATGGGGCACGTGGTAAAGGGCGCAGGCATTGGGCTAATGCATTGTGTGATTGTATCAAGCCAAGCAGCAATTTGCCAGGGAAGGTCTGTTATCATCTCCATTTTACAAATTAGCAAATGGAGACGCAAACAGTCAGGTCCAAGGTCATACAGACACCATCAGTGTCTGTGGCTCCCGAATGGCACAGCTTGCCTTCAAGCCCAGACTGTTCTGACACCAAAACTTAGCTATTCTAATTGTATAGATATTCATTGATGTATATATAGAGAGAGACTTTGAATCTGCTTGATATGGATATGCGCCATTACTTGCAAGTTCTTATAATAAAGTTTTAATAATAATAAAAACTTAGGCACTGGGAAGGTAGAGGCAGGCTGATGTCTACGAGTTTAAGGGTAGCCTGATCTACATAGCAAGTTCCATATCAGGCCAGCCAAGGCTATGTATAATAAGAAAAAAAAAAGAATGAATGAAAAAGAAAAGAAAAAAGAAAAAACGTTCTCCTTTACGCACTGTTACCTTTGGCCACTTGTTCTTTGGCCTTGCTCTTTTCCCCATATCCAGATGACTCTGACAAGTCTGAAGCATGAAACCTGTGTCTAGCAGACCTCTTCCCTCCTGCCTCCTGCAGCTTCGGGCCCCATCTCCAGCTCTAGTGGAGCCACAGGCAGTGAGAACGGCTCTCCCTGACGGCCCCCGCCCCAGGAAGCTATAGGGTATGAGCATGTTTCGTCTCACCAGTGTGACCACATCCTAAGCCTCTGAAGTCATGCTAACCTTGGTTCCATTGTGTCTTCCCCAAATAGATGATTCTGCTAGACAAGAAGGCTTTTTCTCTGAAGTTTCTAGGATATATAACACAGAGAACAGACTGGACTCACAGCCTTGAGTACTGGTGTGGGTAGGTGAGGGAATTCCCTGGGGTACCACTTCCTTGGACTCTTAGATAAACTGCTTCACCTCTCAAGCTAGCTTTCCTATCTTAAAGCGAATGTAGCAGCCCGACCTTGCAGATGTGCCCACAGGATTCAGTGAGGCCAGCCTTCCTAGCTTCCTTCACAGAATATGGATAGTACTCTAGGTGTCTTTCTCCTTCCAGGCATTGCTAATGCCAGACTTAGTTTATGTGTTTCGTGGGACTGTTGTGAACATGAAATGTTATCCGCTAGCCTGGCAGGTGCAGTGCTCTTGGTAGATGCCAATTAAAATTGAGTCAGCCCTGGGAATCTTCATCTGGGCACCATGGGCTGGGGGTACTGCAGGAATGTCCAATCATTGCATTTGGCTATCTGGTCCAGATCTGCGATCAAGGAGCCTAGCTGGCCTTTGCAGTCTTTCAACTTAGAAGGTCCAAAACATCTACCAACATGCACAGTTGGATCCCATATGACTTTTCTAGAAAGAAAAACTAGGCATGCCACCCCATGCTAAAATAAAAATATAATAATACCAATAAGAAGAAGAATACTTCAGTGGCTTCTCAGGGTCAAATTCAAACCGTGAACATGTTATTCAAGCTCCTTATGATATGATCTATGCCCACTTCCAGCCTCATCTCCTGCCAATCTCTTCTCGTTGTCTATCTTCCAAACACTGGTGTACTTCCTTCATGTCCTTGATACTACATTTCTGGGGCATCCCACGTGTCCTTTACATGACATCCACTCCACGGACCATAGTATGTTTCCTGTCCAATCACACTATAAGAACATATGAGTGACGTGAAAGCAGAAGGACACAGGAGCTTGCTTTGCTCCTCGGTGCCTTCTTGGTGTCTGACAGAGCCAGTCCTGGGGAATGACTTTCCATGCTGAATTAATAGACAAAAAGAATGCTAATTGTTTGAACCACCAAATGCCAGTCAGTAAGCCATGTCCCTTTACCTATTCTACCGTCCTGTCAGTCTGGAAAGCCTGCATGCATCTTTAGGTCTCACTTCAGTGAATAAAGTCGTTCTGACACCAGCCTAGGTTAATACAAACCAGCATGTGTCCACTCAGAATAGAGAACACAACTGGCTTCTTGTGCACTTGTGTGTACACACGTACACATGGATTCATTTACATGCATCTGGAAAGAACCTGTCCTAGTGTGCTGTAAATTACAATGGCTCTGACCAAAATAAATAAATAAATAAAACAACTTGTAGAAGAGAAGATTTATTTGGTTGATAAGTCCCAATCACAGTCTAACACCAAGGAAAGACAGGGCAGGACCTCAAAGTAGGAAGTTGAAGGCAGGAACTGCTGCAGAAACTATTGGGGATGCTGCTAATGGGTTTGATCTCATGGTTTGCTCGATCTTTTGAATATGTGACCTAGGACCACCAGTTGAAAGAGAGGGGAGCATTGCCTTCCTACATCAATCATGAATCAAGAGCATGCCCCGAATGCTTGTGTCTACAGGTCTAATCTGAGGGATGCATTTTCTCAGTGAAGTTCTCATCTTTCCAGATGACCCTAGCTTGTGTCAATTTTAAAAAAATAAATAAATAAAAAACGGCCAGCACACAGCACTGTAACAGCATCTGAGGATGTATGTGCCTCAATGGTAGCATCTGATAAACTGAGCATGTGTAGCAACTGCCCTTTTCCAGTCCTCTTAAATGGCATCATCTCATCTCCCTTATCATCTCCTCCACTGTGTCACCACTTGGCTTTTTGTCTCTCCTTGCCACTGATACCTTCTCCCCTATTATTGAGAATAACTCAGCTCTGTTCGGAGATTCACACACCTTAATCTCTCCGCTCAGCAGGACAGAAGTCCTGGTGTTAATGACACCTCCCCTCTTTAGAAGGCAGTTTAGCTACAATCTATTTTACTTAAGGATAACCCCAGGGGGTTCACCCAATCCCCAACCCAAGCCATTTATCAAAGCGGCTCTTCCAAGAACATCTATCATGTGGTCCAAGGATCTTTCATTCTGGCTGCTTAGAGGAGAACATGAAAGATAACACTTCCTCTTCAGAGCTCCAGATCCATACATAAAGTCAAGGCGGGGCTCTCCTTCATCCAGCAATGCCACTGGGAGTGGGTTTACATGGGTCTGTGCAAGCAAAGAAGAAGAAATTCATGCCTGTGTGAGCTCCTGGGTTTCCCCAGCCTTGATGATTCATGACACTGCCTTATTTTATCCTCTGAGCATCATTCTCAGGCTTAAAGAGACTACAGATCAGAAAGGGCAAGCAACCTGTCCAAGGTCACAGCAAGTTAGACACAGAAACAGGACTTGACCCCAGCCGTGCAGGCTCCGAAGTCTGTACCTTCCCAACACCACCAGGATGCTTCCTCTCTGTCTGTCTAAATGCACTAGGTAGATATTGCAATGCAAGATCTCAAAAGCCTACAGAAAATGTGACCCAGGCTTGGGTAGGGTGTGATGGAGCTAAAGGGGTTCTTAGATTGTTTTTATCAACTTCATTTTACATATAGGGAAACTGGGGTCCCAAGAAAGGAAGTGGTTTCCCTGTGGCCACATAGCAAAGTAGAACCAAACCATAAAGTTCTGATCTAACAGAGTTCTTCCACCCTATCTACCTGCTGTCCCACAAACAACATGCATGCTATTCGAATATTGAGTTACACACAAACCCGGCCTCTTCCATCCAGTTTTCATCCATCCAAGCAGGGAAAACTGCCAGAAGGGGTTCATTGTCTGCAGCCCCCACACTCAGTACCCAATGATGAGAAGTCCTCACCTGAAAAGTCACAGCTATTGCAACTTTGATTTCTCTGCCAGCTGAGGGTCCTAGCTGGTGTGATGGATACTGGCAAGTCTCCTCTCTGGAGATGCAGGAATAGAATATTCCCATCCAGGCACTTGAGACCTCCCACAGGTTAGGGCAGGCCTCTGGCTTCTGAGAGCTGGGTTAGCTAGCGATGGAATAGATTTTCCCACAAGCCAACTTTGGAGCCAGCCCTGGTGCAGTGCGGCACTCACAGAAACCCAAGACCGAGTGCAAAAGAAAAAAATAATGCCTTTGGCTCAATATGTAAAAACTCTCCAGCAATAAATTTAAGCAGTTCCATTTGGGGCTCTCACAATTTCCTCCACTCAGACAAACTGCTTTTGATTTCAAACGTTCCTGAAGGAAATTGGCCAATTGTTTACCTCGACTGTCAGGGCCATTATGCTGAGCCTGACGGCAGGACACAAATACAACCTGGGGGTTTCTCAGACTGAGGCCCTTGTAAAACTGGCCCTTCAATGGGGGTCCATCCCTGCAGACCTTCACACCCCTTTTGAAGCCTCAGAGCACTCATAAACCAGAACAGAGGCAAATAGGGCCAGGCCAGGTCGAAGGCAAATTATAACAAGGCAATCTAACATCTGGCTGAATACTGCAGATTGGCAATTGTGTCTTCTGTCCACAGGGGCGAGGTGACCTCCTGGCAGTCTGAGATAGCTCAAGTGGTCAAACAGACCACTCAGAGGAAGCAAGAAGAGACATCCGAGTCCAAAGTGTCTGACCATAGCCATAGACACTGTTTGTGGAACCTGTCTCGGTGTCAGATAGTGTGCTGGACACTTTACATGGAAACCACACTAAATTAAAACTCCTTGCTGTTTCTTTGAATCCATGCCTGGTATACTATTGCTTTACAAGTGTTAGCAGCTGCTGTGGATGTCATCACTTTTTGTTTGGTTTGTTGGTTGTTTGTTTGTTTGGTTGGTTGGTTGGTTTGATTTTTTTTTAACTTTTTATTGACTCTGTGAATTTCACATCATGAACCCCAATCCCACTCATTTCCCCATCCCTCCATTTCTGCTTTCTGCCGTCCCCCCTTGCAACCTCTCCCTATCCCCTCCCAAAAGAGTAAACAAAAAAAGAACAATAAAAGCAAAAGTTAACTAATTAATTAATTAATTTAAAAATAAAAAAAAATCTCGCTGTGGAAGCTGAAGTGTGACACGCGCTGTAACCCTTGTGCCCAAACAGTTGTACTTGCAAATGTTCATTGTGATGAATCACTGGTGTGCCTGGAGGTCTCTGGACTCTGCTACACTATCAATACTGGATCCTCACTGGAACTCCTCTCAAATATCCTGTTTTTGTTCTATGTCACGGAGATCCTACAGCTTTAGATCTGCAGGACCGGTCCCTTCACACGCTCCAGCAGGTCATAGATGGGGTAGATTTCAGGGTGGGCCAACTCAAAGCCTTGGATCTGAGTCTCGGTACTAGCTGAGTTGTTCAGTCTGCCAGCTCTCCCACACTCACACCATGGGACCAGCTCTCCAGCACTGCTCCAGCTAGGGGCAGAGCCAGCTGTCCCACTCTCACGCCATCAGGGTCAGCTCTCCCTTACCCGCACCACAAGGGCCAGCTCAACTGCACTGCGTAGGTGAGACGTGGATGGGGCCGGCTCTCCCTCTCTGGAGTGGCATCTCTCCTGCGCCCATGCCGCTGCACAGCTGATGAGGAGTGGAGCCAGCTCACCTGCTCTCACACCCTTGGGGCCATCTCTCCTGCACTGCACAGGCAAAGGGCAGAGTCAGCTCTGTACAGCCCTAGGACAACAACATGGTTCGGGGCAGGCTACTCACATTAAGTTATTCCTCACCACCCTTGCATTTCCAGTTTCTCCTCTCCTCATAGTGCACAAACCATGCCATTTCTCTTTCCCTCCCATCTCTCTCCCACATCCTTGCACATCCTAGTGACACAGTTCGCCTGCCAGCCTGCACTGATATCCCTGGGTGTCTTGCATCCTTTACCATGTGGTGGTAGGTGTGCCTCTGGGCGTCTTCGGCATACCCAGGGCCGTGTGGCTGAGTATTCCTCTGGAGTGTCTTCTGTGCACGCTGATGCCATTATTGTTAACAAGGGCTTCCAGTCAACTCTGAGCCAGCTCTCACTCGCTTAGAATAGACAACCTGATCTACAAGTTCCCACAGTACTCTTTTATCAAAGTATACTTAACTGTACACTTAGCATTTGTATTATCTCAGTTTGGGACAGACTCTGTCAACGCTGTGATCCCAGATCCCTGACCCAGATGAGCAGTGCTCTCTCAGCACCGAGCTCCCAGAGAGTCCCGGAAGCCTGGCTGGAAAGTGGCTCATGTCCAGCCATTTGTGATGATAGAGATGCTCCTCCACCTTCGCCCACAGTGAGAGAGGTTGTATGTGATGCTTCAGGAGAGAGGAAGAAGGGATTTATTTCTTTTGGTAAGCATCTCCTGACTCCAGCATCACCATGACAACATCTGGAAGGCATCCCTGACTGGAAGCCAAGGCCCAGAAGTCTCTTTGTTCCTGCTGTGGAGCCGAGTGACTGTCTCAGGTAAGCAGGTTCCAGGAAACTTTCTCCCAGCTGAGCAGGAGGACACAGGGAAGGGCTTCAAGAGCAAATCACACACACACACACACACACACACACACACACACTACATACACATATATGTTCATACACACATATGTATATACCACATATACACAAAAGTACATATACATACATATATACACATACATGCACACATATATACACATAAGCTAGATACTCACATATATGCATATATACACATGTATACACACACATACACACACATGTATACACAGATCACATACACATATATACTCACACATATACACACTTACACACACGTATATATACCACATACATATACACATACACACATGCATACATATACACACATATATACACACATATGCACACATACACACACATAAGCATGCATACACTCACACATACACACAGACACTCACACACATATGCACACCACACACACACACACACACACTCTCTCCAAGAGACTGGCCTAAAAATACAGGTTAGAGACTGACTCCTGGCAGTCAAGTCCTTTTGAAATGTGCCTTGTTAGCTGCTTGTTCTATTCCTCACCATATCCTACCCCAAAGAACACTTGCTTCTTCCTTCTCTGTAGATCCTGGCGACCTCCAGGATGGCTCTCCCCATGACCAATTAATCCAAATAGATCACAGTCACACAGAAATTCTGCAAGTATTCATTCCCAGCACAAGGTCAGACACTGACAACACACTCACTATTTTTAAAAAAAGGAAGGCACCCTGTACTCCCTAAAACAAAACAGACTTTAAGGCCAGAATGAATGCTGGAGTCTGTTAATGCTGATATCCAAGGAAAGAGAGGGAATGGGAGGAAGGATGGGTTAATGTGATCTAGTCCAGTGCCTCAGAGACGTGGTAGTATTGTTAGATTGCTGCACTGTGGGGGAAGACATCCACAAAGCTCTTCTCAAGTCTGTGCTTGTGAAGCCAACTTCAGGGTGATGCCCAAGGCACACGCTAGAACGCAGCTCAGTGATAGAGTGCTTTCTGGGGTTTGACTCTCATTTCCTCCTCCCCACCCTACACATTGAGGGAGAAGAACAAGCAGGTGCCTCACTGCCTTCTAAGGTAGCTCAGCCTAGTTACATAGGGTGTTTTCTTTTACTGAGGAAGGATCCAAGTTTGGGGGAGATCTGAACGCTCATAACAGCAGAAAAGAAAGGAGAACTCAGTCTGCCATATTTCTTCCCTGTAAGGTCATTATCAGACTGCCTACAAGTCAGAGTCTCTATTCACATTTAATCTGAGAGTCTCAGGAAAAAAAAAAGTGTAATCTTTTTTTCTAAGTTAGGGTAGCTTGATTTGGTCCCTGATTCTTATACTTTCAATGGTTTGGCCGGGGCAACAGTCTCATCACAGAGGCCTGAGGATCTCATGATTGACAGTCTAGAACCAGATTCCAAACGACTAGCCATAGGAGAAAAGAATGAACTGATTTGTCAGGTAGTGAGTTCCCCCTTCCCTATCATTGTGGGCCAAGCAAGAGCTGGGAACTATGGAGGCGTATGTAAGGCAGAGGAGTCAAGAATCCTTTTTCCTGTCCTGCACCCATGACTCTGTGCCGTCTTTTGTCCTGTCTGCACAGGATGACCTCTTCACACCACAGCTATTGTGCCCTAACTACTTTAAGAATCTATTTCTTTGGCAGAAAATAGTGGAGCCAAGCCACCTTCTTCTCTTTCTCTGTCTGCAGTACCTCCCCAGCAGCCTGCAACAGCACCCCTGTTCTACCTGCTACAATTACAGAGAGTTTTGTCCAAGGAAAAGGACTTTCGTTTCTATAAGAAAGCTTACAGGGTTGGAAAGATGACTCAGTGGAAAGTTGAAAGCATGTCCTGTCCTTTCAGAGAACCCGAGTTGGTTCCCAGCACCCATGGGAACCATGATGACGGCTCACAGCTCCCTGTGACTCCAGCGCCAGGGTATCGGATGCCTACGCTGCCCACAGGCACCTGTATTCACATGCACACACACATGCACATAATTTTAAAAAGAAAAGGAGAGAAGGAAGCAAGCAAGCTTCTTAGCATTAAGAAATAAAGATGGCTTGAGTAGGCATCAGAGGCGGGGACCTGGGTCTCTGCATCCACCTTCCCCAGGACTGGGTCTCCTGAGGGGTTCTGCAGTAGGATTGCCTTCGCCTGTCCCTGGAAAGAATGAGCCTCTGGAAGAAGGCATCTCTGCTCCCACACAGGGAGCAAAGCAAGCCTGGTGCTAGAGAGAAGGGCTTTCCTGGCAGGGTGGGGAGAGGGCGTAACCAGCTACCCACTCTCCAGTAGCCGTTCAACAGGAGTAGGAGTCACTAGCTGCCTCCTACCACCATAATGGACTTAGATTCCAAGAGCCTGGAAGCCTTGTAGAGGACCTCTGTAATCCTGATTTAGAAGGCTGACACAGAAAGATCTCAAGCTCAAAGTCAGTTTGAACTACATGGCGAGACCCCATCAAAAAGACAAGAAAGAGGAAGGGAGGAAGGGAGGGAGGAAGGAAGGAAGGAAGGAAGGAAAAAGGAAGGAAGAAAGAAAGGAAAAAAGGAGGCTCCCAAACGTGTGTGACTTCTCACACACTTACATTATTCTCCCTCATGTTTCCTAGTAAGAATTAGCGATAAATTCTTGTCTAGTAAGACTAGGTGGGTAAATTCAAATAGGGGTGTGTGTGTGTGTGTATTTATGTTCATGCATGTGTACATGTGGGAGCCAAAGGTCAACTTCAGGCATTGTTTTTCAGATGTGATTCTATTTAGTTCAATTTCTCACCAGCCTTAAACTGAGTCTGGGCTGGCTGGCCATTGAGTTCCTGGGATCTCACTGTCTCTACCTCCCCAGATCAGGGGTTACAAGCATGAACTGACACATCCTGGTTTTAAACTCACATACTCAGACTTGCATGATAAGCACTTTACCAAGTGCTATTTCAATAAAATTCTTAAAATGAAAGTGTGGTACATACTTGTAAGGAAACAGAAAGCAAAGTTGTCTCTCTTGAAGGACAGTTTTACTTACCAGGGAGAGTATTGAGGGGCAGAGTGCTAACTCAGAGACAAATGCCACAGAATGAACCCAAATCCAGACTCAGATTACCAGATTCCTGTATGCCTGAATTGGAATCAGACACCCGGTGCATCCACCAAGCCTTCCTTATCTCGGACCTGTTGCCAGGGTGCACTGGGGTAGCTCTTGGGCAGCCACATTTGAAGGATATGACTCCATCTCACAAGGCACAAGTGTGCCAATCCGTTTGAACCAGGGAACAAGGCTTGGAGTTCCGAATGAGTCTCACTAACAGCAGCTCTTTGGGGTCAAGCAACAGCAGCAGCCATGACATTCCTGGGGGAAAGGGTTGGGAATCCAGATCTTGGTGGAGGTTGGGTCCTGAGCAGCCCCCATCTCCAGCTTCGTCCCCTCTGTTTCACTAACTAAAGTCAGAGAAGTTTCACCGTACTGTGAGCGCATCCCGAGCTGTCACCAAGTTTCTCCCTCCGAGGCTCTTCAACTACTCCCTTAAATTCTATGAGACACCCAAATATATTTTCAATAAATCAAATACATTTTCTCCTTAAGATACTTCAAATTGGTTTCTACACCTTGCCACCTGGAGAATCCTAACTACAGCCAGGAGAGCCAGAGATAACACAAATAGACGGTTCTATTTCCAAGTCAACACTGCTTCCCAAAGCTGGCCCACAAAGAAAGCTTCGCCACCAGCTCACACCCTGCTCCTCAGGGGAGAACTGCCTTATGCCCTCTCTTGCCTGCTTTCTCACAAACATGCCGTTAGACTTGTCTTTCACGATCTTATTTTCTCAGCTGACTTAAAATGTCTAAGCAACAATTATATATTTATGAATACAGAGGCGTTTTTTTCTTTAAAAACAGTCTCGCATACTTCCTATATCCTAAGCTGGCCTAAACCTAGACATAGTCAAGGAGGCCATGAATTCGTAATCCTCTGGCTTCCACAGCTGGAGTGCTGGGATTACAGGTGTGTGCCACCATGTAATAGTTCATGCAGGGCTGTGGGTTGAACCCAAGGCTTTGAGCGTAATGGTCACAATATTCTACCACTGCCCAGCCCCCAATGGGATGCATTGTTATGCATATATAAAAGGACCAAATTGGGCTAGTCAATATGTCTGCTTCATATTGTTTTTGTGGTAATAATACTTAAAGTCTACTCTGTGATGGATTTTGAAACATGCAAAATCTCATCATTACATCCTTGCCAATCCTGTATGAGAAGCCTCAGAGCTAACTCCCCTGCTCGTGGGAACTCCAGTCCCCAGTGAGCAGTATTTCCCACTCCCTCATCTTTACCATCTCGGCTTGGTCACCACAGCACCTTGATTTTTCCCCTTTAGTCTGTGCATCTATTTCCTCCCAACCTTCTCCTCTACTCCCCAGGATGGAAGCAGCTCCCATTCGCTCCCAAGAAAGCATTTCTCTTCCTTTGCACAGAGGAAGCTGGAAGCTTCCAACAGTAGCATTCAGGATCATAGACTTGTGAGATCCACCTTCAGACTCCAACCTGGTCTGCCTCCTGTTTCCAGGTCCCCTGAGCACTGCCAGAGTTAACCCAATTCCTCTGCAACCTCCTTCCTCCTCAAATTCCTCTGTCCTGATCCTGAGTGACGGGGAAGAGGTGAGCAGAGGGTTTCTCCCACCCTGAAGCCTGGGGATTGTGCTCAGCAAGCAACAGATTTTAGCCCTTATTTTATCTGCCTGCCCGCCTCTCTCTGTCTGTCTCTCTCTCTGTCTGTCTCTCTCTCTGTCTGTCTCTCTCTGTCTGTCTCTCTGTCTGTCTCTGTCTCTCTCTCTCTCTCTCTCTCTCTCTCTCTCTCTCTCTCTCTCTCTCTCTCTCTCTCACACACACACACACACACACACACACACACATCTTTTCTGTCAGATATGTGGCTGTGCACAACTGTGTATGTGTATCTGTGTCTGCATGTCTGTGTGTCTGTGTGCTTGTGTGTCTGTGTGCTTATGCATGTGTTTGTTCACACAGTTTCAGGTCCCAAGAGCCATTCATAAACCCACTTATCTGCCAGCATAACAAACCTAGCAAGGGCTAACTTGTAATCCCCAGGTCCATTTCCACCAAACAGCAGAACGGCTCGGTGTTTCCCAGAATCTATTTGGCTCTGGTGTATGATCTTCTGAGAGAGCCCCAGTCCTCCTACTTTAAAAGAGTCTATCAGGGCAGGTAACTCCCTCCTTCAAGCCCTCTTCTGGAGAAGTCCTTGGCAGCCATAGCACCATCGTTGTACCGACCTTGTACAGACTGAGGGGCTCTGAGCCTCGCAAGTCGTGCATGGCGTGCATCAGTCGGGACCCTTTCTCCAACATCTTCATGTTATCATGGCGGCTCCTGTCCTGTCCTGAACTCACATGAAGCTGATGAGCTTAGCTCACTCTGCTCCTCTCTAGCCCTGCACTCAATTTTTCTGTTCTTTTGATTTTCACCATTTTTACTTCATCTTATTTGGCTGATTACTGTTGATGGCATAGGCAAGCATTTTTTTTCCATGTTGTTTGATTTACTCCTTTACAATCATGCTACTGTCTGGAAAAAAATTACCCCATTTTCACTTACAACATCCATTTTCTCACCGCTTCCAATTTCTGCAATTATTATTCCACTTTGGTTTCCATCGTAACCATATGTCTCTTCAAAGTAGCATTTCCAACATGCTAGCTGCCTCTGCACTTATTGGTCATAATGATAACATTTGGAAAACACCTTCTATCTGAGCGCAAACACTGCAAACATGCTCTAACAAAGCAAATGACAGCCAAGAGGAGCCGCTGGCGCCATCTGTTGGCAGCAGGAAGAGTTGGAGTTGTTTTACAACAGAGTGGACAAACTTTTATTTGTAAATAAAGTTTTATTGGCACACTGCTGTGCCCCTTCATGTAGGTTCTATTGATGTTTTTGAACTGCACTGGTGGTGGAATGTTTCTGATGGAAACTGTCACAGTTTATCTTCATTGTCAACTTGGCTGGATATAGAGTCATCTAAATCAGTGCTTATGGTGAGGTGTGCCTCTTGTGAGGATGTTCGTAGAGAGGATTAACTGAATGAGCAAGGAAGAGTCACCCTGAATGTGCGGGGCATCATCCCATGGCCTAGGAGCCTAATGGAATTAAAAGGTTGAAATGCACAGCAAGCCCTACCACCAGCATCTCTCCTCTGTTATGTTGACCATGTGGCGAGCAGACTCCTCCCACCACCATCTGCCACCATGATCTTCTGCCCAAGCACAAGTATCCAAGTAAACATGAACAAACCCCTTTTGCAATCATCAGGCCAAATAAACCCTCTTCCCTTTACTTTGTTTCAAACTGTCAAGTATTTTGTCATGGCAACAACAAAAAGGAAACTGACAAACCCTACTGTGTGAGCCTTAAAGTATAACCTACGGTTGTTCCCTGTACCTACCAGGACTTGGTTCTAGGTTTTCTCCCACAGACATCGATACCCATGGTTATGCAAGAGTCTTTCACAAAATGATTCAAATTTCTCATTTAGCATATACAGATCTTTCCATGTACTTTACAGCATCTCATGGTTACTTACAACAGCTAACAGGATGCAAATGCTGAGGGACTCATTGGTAAAGTATATCACTTAAAGAATGGACTGTGTTTGACACAGACACAATTTTTAAAAAAGTATTTCCATCCAGAATTGGTTGAATCTACTGAGACATGTGGAATCCATTGATACTGGCTGGGGATGTGGAGACACACTCTAACTGTACTTACAATCTTATCTTTTACAAAATTTCACAACCTTTACTCTGATACGTTTATGAACATTTATGAGTTTAAGATTAAGGTGATGGAACTGTGTTTGAGAGCCTGTGTTCCTCTTTGCAAAGGTTCGTAGCACTTATCTGGAATGGCTCACAAAACCCTCTTCTTCAGAGAATCTAACGCCCTCTTCTGGCCTCCTTGGGTACTGAACTCACATGCACAGACACATAAATAATAAATACTTTTTCAAAGAAAGAAAATCAACAAATTTATAGTCTTCAAGTCAAGGAATATGAACTTGAGTCCTTAGTCAAAAGCTAGGTGCTTATGAAATTCATTTACATGAGATCTGAAAGGCTTTTTGAGAGAATTCACCTTAAGTAAAGAAAGGATCAGACTCCAATGATCTAACCCAGTCAGAAAGTTGCACTCATGAAAGGAAAATTCTTAGTACTACATGGTAGTGGCAACTCTAATTCTTCCTTAGCTGTTTCCAAAGATTGATGTCTGGACGTCAGAAATGAGAAAGCTACCACCTCAACACTGCTGCATAACAACTCTCCCCAAAATCAATGGTGCATATCATTAAGCATTTATTTCCAACTTTATCATCTCTATGTTTCTTTGGAGGCTCTGACTCAAGCCACAGGGCTTTAGTATCTGATTCATTCCCTAACATTTCTCATTCTTCCAGGACAATGACTTGACCATGGTCCATGTTCGCCTGAGAGTGGCAAGGCCCAAAGTCCAACTGCTTAAGCCTATGCCAAGATTTGGCTTTCTTTAGACCTGCTAACATCCCATTGATCAAACCAAGACACAAGGCCAATGTCTTCTTGTGGTGTGAGATAGGAACAGGATTATTTGCCTCTATAATAAGGTGCCTCTGGTAGTTTGAATAAGAATGGCTCCCATAGGTTCATGTATTTGAATACTTAGGGAGTGGCACTACTTGAAAACACTAGAAGATGTGGCCTTTGGGGACTAAGTGTGTCCCTGAGATGGGTGGGCTTTGAGGTTTCAAAGGCCCAAGCCCGACCTGGTAGCTCTCTCTCCTTTCTGTTGCCTGTGAATCCAGATGGAGAACTCTCAGCTCCTTCTTCAACACCCTGTCTGCCTGTAAGACGCCATGTTCCCCACCTTGATGACAATGGACTAAACCTTTGAAACTGCCAACTCTTAAACTCCAATTAAGTGCTTTCTTTTATAAGAGTTGGCCTGGTCAATATGTCTCTTTACAGCAATAGAACACTGACTAAGACAGTATCAAAATATGCTAGAAGGCATGTTTCAGCAAACCTTATAAAACTTTTAGGAGCCTCTAACATAGTAAAATCAAGGGAGAAAACCTTTTTCCCCTGCTCTCCTCCGTCACCACAGATGTTCTTCAGCCTTAGGGCTCTATCCCCCCGAGATGACAGCAGTACCAGAGCCCAGTGCTATGACAATGAGATGGTGGTATGGGACTGGCAGAGAGGCTATCCCTGGGAGACTACCAGCAGAGCTCTGCCCTTGAGTACAGGGGGAGAGGGATGCTGCAATGCCCAGCAGAGTAGCGGCAAGTCAGAAGATTTCAGCACCTGCATAGCAGCCATGACACCTGTAGGGGCCTGCCATTCCCATTGGATCAGCAGAAGCCCCTGGAGGACATCAGGGTACCCAGAGAAGCAGCCCAACAGCTGGGGTACCTCACAAGCCCCACAAGATTTTTTTCAGGAGCTGGGGGAGGCAGTAAAAACTTGAATCTTCCCTTTTCCATATGATCTCATAGACATCCAGGGACGGAAAGGGGAGGGTTCTGAAGACACTCAGAGTATACAAACAGGGGTTTCTAAGCCTGAGTCATTCACCCTTTAGAGCAGAGAATGGGCTTCCTTAAATACATATACATAGACACACACTTGATAAAAACAGGAGCCATAGTTTCTAGCCCTCCCTCCTCCAAACCCATCAAGCATAGATTCCTACCTGTGCTTGCCCAGTGAACTGAAACTAATCCTGGCCCCAGGGACACAGAAGCCTGATTCCAGGAGTCTCTGGAGAGGAGTCCTGGAAAGGATCCACACACCTCTCCATCTGGACAGCCCAGCCAGCCCCATAGCTGGTGATCAGTAAGCAAAAAGTAAGCTCAACTCTAACGGTGGCTAATGGCGGGCTTAAGTACTCATTACCCCAGGAACCCCGGAGGTTGGCTCACTTATTGTATTGAATGATCCTGCAGGCCCACAGAGCAGCTCCTCCTAATGAGAAGATCGACTAAATGCTGAACCTGAGCCCAGGAAGTAACTGGGGAGATGAAGGGAGCCCTCCAAGGCCAGCCGTGGGGGCCCAGTACAGCTCTCCTTGTATAGTGCCCCCATAGCTCCAATAGCAGGAGGCTGGAGGGTTAAAGTTCTGTTACTAGTTGGTACTTGAGGCTTCCAAGCCAACCTTGACTTTCACCTCTGTCCTAACTCAAGCATCATTGATGGCATACGCCTACCAAGAGCTGTTTTGCCTTCAGACTTCATTCTGTCCCCAGATGCCTGGTCTCTCCTTCCCACCTCTCCTTCCCACTTCGTACCTCCCTTGCCTTTTCTACAACATTTTCTGCCCCAGAAACAACCATGCAATTCTCCCATGTTTGAGTCTGAAACAGAAATCCTTCTAAATACATTTCTCTCCTCTTCTCCCCCCACCCCCAACCCCTTTCATATTAATCTATCACAAAACCGTACTGATTTTTCCTTCTAGGCATCTCTTAAAAGCTTAGTCTTCTCTGCCTTTCAGTGTCTCATCATCTCTTGTCTGGACCACTTCAGTGAACCTCAATGTTATGGATGCTGTTCCATCTACATCTGAATCTTAAACGTGGTACCCAGGCCTAGCATAAGGTCAAAGCTCAAGAAAGTCTTTCTGAACAAATAAGCACAGTGTATCTGTGAGTGACTGTTCTCCATGTACCCGTGAGTGATTGTTCTTGGTGTACCCATGAGTGGTTGTTCTCAGTGCCCCACACCTCCCAGCATCAGCTGTGTGTACTCAGACTATTCACTTCTCGCCCTTCCTATCTAGGAAGACTTGTTGTAAAAATGGAAGGAAATAATAAACTAAAGAAATTTGTCCCACTAATAATAGAGGCAAGAAGAACTCAAGCCAGGCAGAGTTTTTATTTCTTGTCTTGTCCATTTACTAATGGACTGAAACATGCTATTGGTCTTGTTGTTTGTTTGGGTTTTTTTGTTTGGGGGTTGTGTTTGCTTGTTTGTTTGTTTCTGGTTGCTTATTTGCTTGTTTGTTGCCCCAACATCTCTAGGACATCTAGACCAAATCTTCTCTGATGGCTTGTGGTATTTTTCTTGTGGTTAACATACTTTTACAGTGGTCATGTAGTCAACCTTTACCCACATATTTTGAAGAAAAAACATATATAGTAGGTGATCACTTGTAAAGAGCCCTACCATCTCTTATTCAGCTAAACAATGCTTTGGGCCAGATACCAAGCATCTGGCAGTATCGGTCAAGTTCATGGTCACAGGCATCAGGACATCTCTGACTATATGAACTATAAAATTCATCATCATCATTTTTTTCCTGGAATGATATTGGAGGAGCAAAGAATTATTGGGAGGTTGAAACATTGGAGTTAAAACCATGAAAAAGAACCGAGGCCCTGTCCAAGGCCCAAAGCAGAAGAAATGACCTGGGCACGATGCTATGTCCACTGCAACAGGACACAGCTGACATTAGACCCAACAGCTTAACTCAAACCATGATTCCTGTTTTGGTCCATTTGTCCTGGATTAAGAGTTCTAGGCACTACCACCACTGGTCAGGCCCAGAGGCTCAGTCAGGGTCTGTCAGGAACTGAGGGATTTGAGAAGAGATTCATAATGTTTACAGAGGTAAGAGGAGCCTATGGGACAGCTCTCTGAGGTTTGTAACAGTGAACTGCCTGGACAGACAGGACGAAGCAAGAGACAGGGTGGTTAACGGAACCCAGAAAGAGTTTTGAAAAGAAGGAGGACCATCCCCCAGAAGCTGAGGACCTTCCAGAGGAATATGCAGATAATCAGTCTGAGGTGACCCAGAAAACAAAGAAAACAAACTTCTTCCCTCTAATCTCCTTCAACACTTCCAATTAACCACACCCAATGGAAACCCAGTGGGCATGGAACTCCATGATATCATTGGTAAAGGGCACCCTCTGGGCAGCTGATCGATGAAAGATGCTGAAGGGGTTCGAGGAAGCCAAGGAAAGGTTTCTAACACAAGCCCCTCAGGAGAGTGACACAAAGCATCACTGCTGCTGGTCACACTTTTTGAGCGCCATGAGATCTAACTTGGTCATCATGGTGGCCATCCAGTTCACACACCCCTTGGTGTCTAAGAATACCTTGACTGATGGGAATCCATTGCTTAGTGCTATAGCCCAGTTCTCCATGCCTGTGGGATGTGAGGTCTTGCTTTACAGGTCTGCTTTATCTTTCCACTGGTAGGCTCAGATATTTAGAAGACTGGCAGAAGATACCTAGGCAACCTTGAGGTTCCAATGAGTTCTTCTTGACCCCACTGCACGCCATTTCCCTTAGCAGTCAAATCCACTGCCCAACACAGAAACTACATCAGCCTGTTGCTTAGCTGCTAAAGGATCTCATTGGCCAAGGCACTGTCAGCTTCCATTGCTCCTGTAGCTCAAGGTCAGGAAGACAGAGCAAAATCTTCATATAGGTTATTAGGTAAAACCCTGGACGAATGATGCTCCCATCTTCCTCGGGTCTCAGGTCCAAGCATGCTTACTGTGGATGAGGCAGCACCTAATATCAGCAGAACCCCAATCTACCTCCCAGATGCCCTCCCTAAGTTGGGATTGTAGCTGACCCTTCATAGGCATCCCCCCACACACACATTATAGGGCCCGCTGCTCCTGGGCTAGGAAGAGCAGTGTGTTCTGAAGATTTGAGGTCCTGGTCTTACTTGTTTGAAGGATTCTCTGGCTAGCAGAGGTACTGGTGTCCAGGGTAACAAGGGAATAGATAAGAAATTCTGTAAATTAAAAAATACGGTTCTGGAAGCGGCCTGCTGGGAAGGAATAGCAAATTGGCACTTAGTGTCCAGCCAGCTCAGCTGTGCCCAAGCATGCTGGAGGAGTGGGGAGCTTTCACTCCCGGGAAGCGTGAGCGAGCGCCTCAGAGAAAATGTGAGCATTCACAGAAGCTTCTCGCTGGCCTTCCCACCTCCCAGAAGCAGCTAGCCTGATCCAGGCAAAATAACCTGATAAAACATCAGGGTGGTCATCTCTGCCTAGGAGTGCTTAGTGAAAGCATGCTTTGCTTGTCTGGGATGCTCCAGCCCCACTGTCCAGTCTCAAAAGCGCTGGGGTCCCATTACCCCATGGAAATGAGGAAATCCATGTTGTCCCCAGCTCAGGCGTGAGCCTCCGCCAAACTCTTTCTCCTGATGCCTGTGTAACGACCTTCTTCCTGGACCTTGCTGGGAGGACTGTACTTCTAGTTCTCCTGAGGGAGAAGGTGAGACAGGGGGTGATGAGGATGTGTTCCTTCATCCCTGCCCCCACAAGCCTTCAGGCACCTTCCTGTATTCAATGGTTCTCAGCTGCCCTGCCTCTGAGAGACAGTCTCAATGTCAGTAGATGACTTTAGTTATTGGAACTTGGGGGTTGCTACTAAGATATATGCAGGTGGAGAGCAGAGATGCTCCTAAACACCATGAAATGCACAGGATAACCTCCCCGCACACACAAAAAAGTGATGACTCCTAAATATCAGGATCACCAAGAGTAAGAAGCCCTGCTTAGGCAAGAAAGATGGCACAGTAGGTAAAGGTACCTGCTACCAAGTTCAGTCCCCAGAACCCACATGCTGGAGAGAAACGAATATCAAAAGTTGTTCTCTGGCCTCTATGTGTCCTCCTCTCTCTCTCTCTGTCTGTCTCTGCCTCTGTCTTTCTCTCTCTTATCTCTGACAGATGGACAGACAGACAGACAGACAGACAGACAGACAGGCACACACACACATACACTTAATGTAATAAAAGAAAGAGGAGGCTGGAGAAATGGCTCAGAGGTTAAGAGTACAGCTTGCTGTTGCAGAAGACCTAAATTCAATCCCAGCACCCACGTGGTGGTTCACAACCACCTATAATTCCAGTTCTAGAGTGTTTGATGCTCTCTTCTGGCCTCTGCAGCCATTAGGCTCTTTCATGGTGCATAACCAATACATGTAGGCAAACACTATACACATAAAAACTAAAATAGATTTGGGAGGGGGAGGAAGAGAGAGGAAAGACAGAGACAGAGAGACAGGGAGAGAATCAAGGAAGTCTGGGGACTTTTATGCCCTCAGTTATGGCTGATGAGTCCTTCTTTCCCTTGGCAACCTAACTCAAAGGGTGTCCCTTGCATCAGCAGCATCTGCTGTATTTTATGAAATGCCATATAATGCAGCAGGAGGGAGTGACTTAGCAGGCCCTGCCAAGGTGTTCCCATGAACAATCAAGCCATGCGACAGACCTAATATAAATGGGGAACTGGACAGGGACATAAAGAAGAGGTAGAGGGAGAGAAAGGACAGGGATAGAGAAGGGCAGAGAGAGGAGAGAGGAAGAATGAAAGAGGCTGGCCCGGAACTTGTGGGGAAGAGAAAGATAAAGTGGAGAAGAAGGGGGAGGGGAGAAGAATGGGGAAAAGAAAGACAGGGAGAAAGGAAGAGAGGGAGAGGGGGAGGGACAGAGGGGAGCTGAGCAATCCTTATATGCCTGTTTCCTGGCTTGTATGTGGCAGGTGGAGATGCAAGCTGTTGCTAGGTAGCTGTTGGATATGGCCTAGAGGAATTGCTAACAGCATCTGCCTCGCCTGTGATCTCATTGGACTCCACATTCCTGGACCTCACTCCTCACTTGCTGAATCATCCCCTCTCCAGTAAGTTCTGTGTCTTCAGAGTTGTCCTGGCCATCTTGATCCCTGAGTTTAAGAGCCCCTGCCGTAGACCAGACGATGGCAGACGCTGTCTATAAGGCTAGACACAGCGTCTCTGTGGGGTCTACTCAGCTCTGCTTCTGTCATGCTGCAGGTAACTCATGAGCAAAGAAGCCCCCAAAACCTTCACTCGGGAACACTTAAGTTTGAACTTCCTGCTCTTCATATATCACATAATAGTATTCTTTCATGTTTTCTTTTTGAATTACTGTACAAAACACTGAGCCTCATTTTGACATTTTTCATACAAGAATACCATGTACTTTGTTCATATTCGCCCTGCCCATTGCCCTCCCCAGCTGCCCCATCCCTATCTCCTGATCGTTTGAGATTTTTTTTTCAACTATTTATGGATAAAGATCAATGCTAATCTTCAAGGCCATATGAAAACACTCAGACTGGGGCAACAGCGGGTTGTAGTTTGCCTACAACCATGGTAAACTGGTAATACCACCCCAAACACTGGAGCTGATGATTTAAAAGGAACGTCCTGGTGCACTTGGCCTGACAAAACTACAAAAGCCATATTCTCCAGCCTCCCATTGGTTGAACGGCCTCCTGGGATGCAGGAAAAGGTTGAAAAGGACAGAAAGTAGATCCTCTTGTGGGGGCGGGTCATGTGAATGGTATCCATTATCACAATGGTCAGTGCCCAAAAAGGCACACTACCTCAAAAGGAAGGGAAAAGTAAGGTTGAAAACCTAAAGGATGGGGACAGCTCAGTCAGTAACTGTGTCTTTGAAAGCCCAAGGACACAAATTAGATCCTCAAACCCAAGTTGTCAAAAATAGGAGCCAGGTACAGTGGCCAATCAGGCACAGTGACCTGTGCTTATAAGCCCAGTGCTAGGACACAGAGATGGAGACTATGGCCTGGAGCTCACTAGGGAGCCAACCTAGCCCACTTGGAAAGTTCCAGCCCAATGGAAGATCTTGTTTCAGAACAAGAGATGGGGGGCCCCTGAGTAACAACACCCAAGGTTGTCTTCTGGCACATTCACACCTCTAAAAATTGTCAAGTATCTTTTAAAATGGTCACTTTGTCACCAGTGCTGATGGGCCATCTTGGTGCTGTTTGAATGTGACCCAGAGCTCACACAGAAGACATCAGTGTCTTCAAAGCCCACAGCACTGGCACTGGCACTGGCACCAGCAAGGGAAGGCTTGCTTCACTGGTGCTTGTCCCTCTGCAGAACCCTCAGGTCATCACACATCACTGCCTCAGAGTGAGAACCAGGCTAGGCCAGGGCTGAACATCCCCTCCTTGTGTGAAGCAGCCACATGCACTTCCCTTAGGCACTCAACAAAACCACAATCTAAGACTTCATGACAGTCCCCACACCCCTGAGACAGATACCTTGCAGCCCAGTTCACTTGGCACACTAACCAGCCCTTGAGGCTGTTGCCGGGTCAAGGCCAGTGCTAGCTGTAATCAACACTGTGTTCTCACGGATCTCACGCCTGGTGACACGCATCCTGGGGATGTGTCACCCTCATGCCTGAATGCCTCCAAGCTCCACAGACACAACTCACAGGCAGTTCTGGGCACACAAGTACCCTGGCAGAGTTTGCCATTAAAATAGAATGGTGCCACAGAAAACATTTTGAGTTATCTCCATAGAAAGCCCATAAGCCCCATGCAGAAGGCAGATCAGGGGCTGGATGTCTCTATAAGAAAGACCTCAGATTTGGGCCCCAGCCACATGGATAGCTGTGTGGGAAAAGATCTCTCCTCTCTCTCTTGACGTTTCCCAGCTTTGTAATAGGATTACCACAAATGATCAATAAGATAAATTATAGGTGGTACCGATACAATGCCCGGATGAAAGTGTGCATTCTGCAAACACTATTTCTCTTTCCTTCTCCATAGTGGGGTGGCGGGAACGAATGAGAAGCTCCAAGACTCATGTCCCAAGATCAGTCCCCAGAGCCTGGCAGCACTCTCCTCTCACTTCTGCTCCTGAATTGATTCATCTCAGAATGTTTGCTCTGGGTTTGCCCCCAGTATTTTTTGTCTTTATCTGATCTTGAGGTCCAATGCTGAAATTCAGTGCTCTGTGTGTCCAACGACCCTTTCACTGACTGGACTTGTGACCCTACTTCCTCTGTCTCTTCATGCTTTCCCCATTTATTCTCTTTGTTATTTCTTTCCTTCCCTTCCTTCTTGCCTCCATCTCTCCTTCGCTAACAGTTCCCCTCCCTCCTTCATCCTTCCCTCTCTTCCTCCTTCCTCTCTACCATTGCTCTTTATAATCTACAGTTTGCCCAACACTGACAGGCAGGCAACCTAATGGGCCATCTCAGGAAGAAGACGGATGCAGCCCTCGATCTCCAGAGCCTTCATTCAGATGAGCGAGACAGAACATGAACAAATACATTACAGCATGTTCAAATGAAGCGTTCACAGGGGCACAAAGAGACCGGCACACTCATATTTCAAAGGAAGTGTGGGACTGTATGCGGAGCTGGCTGAGGAGGTTGTCTAAATCAGGTTCACACCAAGCATGCACACAGGTCAAGGGTCAAAATCATGGAAATATTGCAGCAGAGAGAACTTCTTGGAATGAGTTATGCTGTGAACTCCTCCACACCAGAAAAGGAAACTTCATTTAAAGGTTGTCAGGGAGGAGGAGTGAGTCTATGGGACACTGGTACCACCCACCTTGGTAGGGCCTTATCACTGGGCATCTGACCACTGACCACGTGGTTTGCTTTGGGCAATGAAATGCAGAGAGAAGCATTTCGTTCTAGTGCCCAGTTCTCCAGTCTTCTCTTCCCTTGTTGTAGAAGTGTATTTTTTTGTAATTTTATTTTATTGTCCTAGAATTTATTCAACCTATCAAAAATATGCCAAGTGCTGAAAAGCAAAATTATGGTTAACATCTTAGTGAACATGGAGTGACTAAGGTAAAAATTACCTTCTCATAGGAAGCCGAAGCTAAAATCTATCTTTTTTCCCTTGTGAAACATTTGAATGTAGTGAAATATACAAACATAGGCTCCGTCATGTTAACTACTTGCAAGAGTGCTAGTTAGACACATTCAGCATTCCCAGGGGTGGTCTGGTCATGCCATTGCACACGTGGTAGGACTTTTTTTTTTAAGAGCACTAACAGTTTTCTTTTGAGACAGGGTCTCAAGTAGCTAAAGCTAGCCTCGATCCTTCTATGTAGCTGAGGGTGAGCCGCTCCGTGGTGGGGAAGGGATACTATCAGGGTGGAGGGAGGGTGGAGGGGGATACTATCAGGGTGGAGGGAGGGTGCCCACCCGTAGAACTCAGAGGTCAATGCCAGTCATCCTCGTGAGTTACCATCCACCTTATGTTTTGAGATAGAGTCTCTTGGTGATTGACTGATTGGCTAGGCTATCTGGCCAGTAAATGCTAGGATCCTGTAGGTACCTCCCAGGGTTGAGATTACAGGCACACATGGCCAGACCCAGCTTTGATTGTGGGCACTGAAATCGAAGCTCAGATGCTCATGGTTACCCAGTGAGCACTTTACTAATGGTGCCCTCTCCACAGTATGACCTTTGTGTATACTAGGCAAGCGTTCTACCCACTGAGCTACATCTCAGCCCTGCAGGAACAGTTTTGAAATGGAAGTGTGAGAGATCAAACATCTGGAACGAGTCAGCAGAGAAGGAAACTGTATTTAAAGTTTGTCTGGGAACCACAGAGAGCCGGCAGTGTGTTTGTGCAGTACCCAGCTGCTTTAGATGGAGCTGTTTGTTAACGCAGCATAACCCAGCCTACTCCTACTAATACAGTGCTCCCTATAGATAGCCCCAGATCAAGACCCAGAAGCTTTGAGAGAACACTTGGAAGTCTTAATACAGACCTGGAGGGAGGAGTGGGTTCTCATCCAGAACTCCAGATGTCAAGAACCTGGCTGAAGTCCTCTGTGGAGGGGTCGGGTTACAGCAACAGCTTGCAAAGCCACTCACATGGAGTTGACCAGAGCAGAGGAAAGACAAGTGTTCTCATGATCCTGATAGAAGTCAAGAGTAAAAGAGAGCTAGGGTGGAGACCAACATAGGTCCGGTCAGGAAGGGTTGTGTGGAAGGGCAGAGAACCTCGTCAGAAGGAAAGTGAGGCTACAGCTGTAGCCCTGGAAGACACTAGCCTTCTGATGTTGTCTGAACCAGGAACTGCAAGCAAGAGATGCCCGGCTTGTGCACAAGCATTCTGGAGAGAAAGGGGACCTCCTACAGCCTCATGTTATTGGTTTGGTTTTTTGGGGTGGGGTGGTTTTGGTTTGGTTTGGTTTGGTTTTTGGTTTTTATCGAGACAAGATTTCTCTGTGTAGCCCCTGGCTGTCGTGGAACTCACTCTGTAGACCAGGTTGGCCTTGAACTCAGAAATCATCCTGCCTCTGCCTCCCAAGTGCTAGGATTAAAGACATGTGCCACCACTGCCAGGCATTGTTTTGTTTTTTAATGTGCATGCAAAGTAATGGGTTTCATTCTGACATTTTCCTAGACACCTTGTCCTTATTGGTCCTTCTCCCATTCCCTGGCCTCCCCTGCTGGTTCCCTTTTTCGTAGCATCTCCTTTCATGTCACGAGTATCCTGTTATCCTCTGTCCCTGCCTTAAGATCTTAAGATCTCTTCTTCCTCACACATGGTTGCTTTTATTCACACACACACACACACACACACACACACACACACACACACGCACACACACACGCACATATGCACACACAGAGACACAGACACACATACTCTCATACACATGCACATACACACACAGACACACACATGTGCACATATACTCACATGCAAACACATGCACATACACACATACTCACATGTACACACACACACCAAAATATTCTGTATTTCTGAATCTGACCTATTTCTCTGAACATAATAATGACCAGTTTCATCATTTACCTGCAGATCTCACGGTTTCATTTTTCTTCGTGACTGACTAACATTCTATTGTGTATATGAATTGTGTTTTCTTTATCCATTCTTCTGTTGATAGTCATCTGAACAGGTTCCATTTTCTAGCAATTATCAAGAATCCAGCAATAAACATGGTTGTACCAGTCTTTCTGTAGTAGACTATTGAGTCCTTTGGGTATACACTCAGGAGGGTATAGCTGGGTCATATGGTAGATCTATTTTTAGTAGGGGGAAGAGTACAATTTAAATGTAAGCAAAGTCTGAATGTCAAAGCTGCTCACCATCATGGGGAGACCTATCTGCTCCCTTACCTCCTCTCTCTCTCTCTCTCTCTCTCTCTCTCTCTCTCTCTCTCTCTCTCTCTCTCTTCCCAATCTGGCCCTGAAGATATCAAAATCCTGCTTGCAAGATGACAGAGAAACAAAAGTATCAGGGGAGGAAGGAGAAAATGCCAGTTTATGCTGTGTGTGTGTGTGTGTGTGTGTGTGTGTGTGTGTGTGTGTGTGTGTGAATAAAAGCGCCATGTGGGAAGAAGAAGAGATCTTAGGATCTTAAGGCCCAGACAGAGGGTAACAGAATACAAGTGACGTGAAAGACCCAGCGTGTAGCTCCTTCCCCAACAGCTACAGCCTGGAATGGAGAGGGAATTCCCCCACTTAAGGCAAGATTCTGGTGCTGCATATGCTCTGAGTACATTATCTCTTGTCACCTTGACAGTATCAAGAATCACCAAAGAGACAAGTCTCTGACTTTTCCTTCGAGGGACCATGTAGATTATGTTCATTGAGGTAGGGAAGTCACCCCAACCAGGCTGGAACCGTCCAACAGACAGGGTTCCAGACTGAAGAGAAAGGAGGAAGCCCCTTGGGCACCAGCATTCACTTTTCTCTGCTTCCTCACAGTGTCGCAATGATGCGGTCAGGGGCCTCGTGCTCCTGTCCCCATGATGGTCTGCACCCTCAAACTGTGACCCGAAAGGAACCCTTTCTTCCTTCAGATGTTTTCATCAGATATTCTGTCACAGCAAATGTTACTAATACAGCAGGACACAAAAATAAAGTTGTTGGGACCAGTGAGATAGCTCAGTGGATAAAGGTGCTGCCAAGCAAGTCTGATGATCTGAGTTCAGTCCCTGGAACCCATGTGAAGGTGGAAGGAGAGAGAGAGAAAGAGAGAGAGAGACTCTTTCAAAAACTTTTTAGTAACCCTGTTTTATGGGTCCATCTCACACACCCTGCGTCTGGCACAAATCAAACTACAAATACAAAGTGACATACAAAATTTGACAAGAGGGTTGTGCCTAAAGAAAATATTCGTGAGTCCGGATGGAAGCTGCCTGGCCATAGGTCAGAACAAAAGAAACCCTCAGAGAGCTGATTATCCCTCTGATCCTGAGGGCTGAAATCACCATGAAACACACGGCCTCGACCTCTTCGGTTTCCTGTGATATATTGGTGGCAAAGGCAGAGACGGATACTTTAGATATTTTTTTAGGTTTACACTGTTCTGACTTCATTCAAGTCATGTCATTAAATCCTATGGTTCCATGACGTCAAGTTGTCCTAGGAAAATGGATGGGACTGGGATCATCCGATTAAGTCAAGTAAGCTGGACCCAAAACAAGCACCGCGTGTTCTCTCTCACACATGGAATCTCAACGAGTAGAGATGGGAAAACAGGGAGAGACATTGTCAGAGAAGAACGTGGGGATCCGAGGGAGGAGGGTGACAAGGTAAAGGGGACATTTGGGAATGTGATCAAGGTATGTAGCATGCACATACGAAAGCATCACAACGAAATATACTGTTTTGTACAACTAATACATTTGATACAAAGGTGGGGAGCTTCAAACCAAGGCAAACATCTTATTGTTCTAATTATTTGTGAGGTGGTGTGGAAATAGTCTATTGACTGCCATTCACGCTCGCCTCCCTCTACTGGGCATTTCTGGACTGCAGAGGCCAAGGAAAAAGTCTTTTACCTCTGTATTTCCCACTCTCTTGAAGACAGAGTGGTTAAATCCTAGGAAAGAAATAGGGTTCCCCGATTGATCAGGCTAGACCTTGTAGCTGAAAGCAGAGCTGAAGCTGCCCCCGTGCTGAGCAGTAGAGGGAAGAGACAGCAGCAGGCTCTGCCCTGGATTTCAGTGTCTGGGTGCATGACCAGAGGTGTGCACGCTTGTCCTCAAGTGACCTTAGGGGCAACTGCTGAAACTGTGTCAAAGGTTGTGTCTCTCCTGATAGGGCATACCCACTGATACTTCTATCAGACCAGCAGGACGTCTCTGCCCCAACCCTTCCAACAATTTTGGAAACACCTACTTCCTTGTAATAAATTAATATCTTTCTTTTAAAAACTACCCAGGGTCTCTGTTTCCAGGATGGAACTCTGGCTGATACATGAAAGTCCCTTCTAATCATAATTTAACTCATTTGACATGGCCACAGAGAGCTGACGCTCTGGTCAGAGGACATGAGTGGCCATTCATCTGAGTGCTGCTGTCTCCATGAAGTCCACCATGTACTCTGGACTCTTATGAAGTTTGCTGGCCTTCATCCATTGGCATTTGTTTCTGAGTCTGAGTGATGTACAGGTACCTACCAAAGCTGAATGTGAATGAAATCCCCAGGAGATTACCACCTTACAAATCCTAGAATGAGAAAGGACATCTGTCCTCCTCTGCTGTCACCTTAACTTCACCCACACTTTTATGCCCTCAAATAACCAATCATGACCTTGTGAGACCAGCTCCCGCGGGCTCTGCTACTCTCCAGGTAGACCTGGATAGCCTCATCGTATTCACCATCCAGTCTTCCTCCACTGCACCCTGCCAGGTCCCTCCCAGGTGGGACAGCACAGCACAGTGATGATCCAGTTAAGTGTTCACTGGGAAACCTGTCATTTGGTTAGAAAGGCTGTTCGGAAGCAAGGCATTTCTACCCATGCAGAAAATAAAAAACTAGGTGGTGGTGATGCCTGCCTGTAATCCCAGCATTTGGGGGGATAATGCAGGATCATTGTAAGTTCATGCTAGCCGGAGCTACATCGTGAGTTCCAGGTCAGCCAGAGCTACAAAGTTAAACCCTATGTCCAAAAGAAAAAAGAAACAAACAGAAAACAAACAAACAAACAAAAAAAACCCAACGCAGGCTGTGCTTTTCCACCGCAGTGGGAGTCATGTATCAAAGTCGGTGCCTTGTGCACTATGACTTCTCTTAACGCTTCCTTTGCTGTCTGTTCTATTAAGGTTCTTGAATGGTAGATGCTTTTTTTTATGTATGTGGTGGAGGGGTGTAAGACGATGTGGGTGTGTAGATGTCAGGACATGAGGGTGCTCATTTGACTCTACATGGGTGCTGGGGATCGAACTTGGATCTTTGTGCTTGTGTAGTGAACAGTCTGCCTCCCTTTCATCTGTACTCGGTACTTTACTCTGCCAGCTCCGCAGAGCCTCTTAAACTTCAAGGATTAGACACTATGGCCCATATGCCCTTTGTGCGCCCTGCATACACCGCAAAAAAAAAAAAAATCAAGCGCATGCGCAGACAGGATGGAAGGACCAACTGTCAATCTTACTGGTACCGAAGCACACTGGGGTAAAGATCTTCATGCTTTCCCGTCCTTCTCCTTCCCCGAACCATCACAAATATAACGAGCACAGTTCATTTTGTCTCCAAAAGGCGACATGCCACTTCAACTTTTGTTCTGTTATCTTTCGTTTTTGAGAGGGTCTCACTAGGTAACCCTGACTAGCCTGGAACCTTCCTTTGCCTCCCATGTACTAGGGGTAAAGGCACAACTTGTCGCTATGAATTGTAATAAATGGATATCTGCAAAGGTAAAGTGTTTAACTTTTAACATACTCTCTGTATTTCTAAGCCTCTTGAAAGACTAGATGCTTGAAATGAGAACTTCGGTTTGACCACCACACACAACGGCGTTGAATAAGCCACGCAGAAGCAGTGATTGTTATACCTAAAAGCATCTCGTAATGGAAGCATTGTGGTCTAGAACCCTTCATTTTTTTCTAATCTATTCCTTCCTACATTACCTGTAACAAAGGCACACAACACTTAGATGTGATGCTGCAATTTCACTTCCACAAAGCCCAGACCATCTTTCCATACATTTCAACAGAGGATACAAAATGTTCGTTTCCTAAGTCCACTCTGACCTACATTAACAACCTCTCTAATACCTAAGAACTAGATAGTATAAAATGAGGGCTTGTTAACGCAATCTGTATACAATATACACAATAGAATGATATGCACTTACCTAGAGGGTAATGGATAAGCTGACACTTCTCAGCACAAATTAACACAATTCTTTCTGCAGTTTCTTCCCGGCCACCTCCCCTAGTCCACTGAACAAGCACAGAGAATACAGTTCTCAGAGGTGCTCCAGAAATTCCAATTCCAAATGCAATGTTTCCCAGGTTTTTAAAAGCTATTTAAACAAAAGCAATCTACGCTTTTAAGTGCATTAAGCACTCCCAACTAGCAAGAATGAGTAGACGGTTCACAGAAGGACTTGTCTACAGAAGTATATTGCATTTGGAAATAAAATTGTACATATTGCAATGGTTACATATTTTAAATATGACCGGTTGGGTCCAGGCCACTTCCCCTTTCACAAATTGGGAAGAACAGGCATATGTAAAGCTTAGGAAAAAATGAGCAGGGGTTGAAAGAATGGCTTAGCGGTTAAGGCCCCTCACTCTCTTGAAGAGGTCCTGGGTTTGGTTTCCAGAACCTACCTGAAGGCTCACAAGCATCCGTAGCTCCCGTTCTAGGGGATCTAAGCCCACCTTATGCCCTCTCAGGAACTACACACTCATCGTGCACACATACATGCAGGCAAAACACTCATACACATAAAATAGAAATAAGTTTTTAATAGTGTTCTAAAAGGAGAGATAAATTTACATCTGAATTCACCATCGGAAGACAAGCTTTCCTACACCTTCAACACCAAGTATACTCAGTGTGCTAATGTAGTTAGGGCTTTGTCACGAACTGGCAACCTCTTTATCATCTACAGATTAGATGCTGCAAACCCTGGATTCATTTTTTTTTCCTTTTTACACAATATAAACACAGCAAAACAAAATTCACAAAACGTGCAGGAAAAAAAATGGCCCCCCAAAAGGCCCAAGAACGAAAATACGCGTGAGTCACCTTTTACAACTGCTTCCTCCCACCTCCTCCAGAGCCCTGAACACGTGCAGATAGCACCATATGGCTCTCAGGGGCGGTTTCCCCATTCCATTTCCTACGGGCAGAATTGCATGTGAATTTTAGCAAAAAGACATTTACAAAGTGATCTTTTACTGCATCTACATTTAACATCCTCGAAGTGCGTCTTAACACCTAGACAGACTGGGGAGGCAAGTCAGGTACTCAACCTGCAACTGTGTACACAGCAGTCTTCAATTAACTGCACATGTGTAACTATAGCTATGACTTGCAAGTGTCTTTGAAACATGCTTCCTGACCTCAGACCTTTCCCTTCCCCACCAACCCAGTTGGCTAGAGTGCTCAGAATTTTCAGAAGACAATACAAATGTGGGACTATTAATACACAAAATATAGTTAGATATATGCATTCCCTAACTCTGCTTTGGAAACACACTGGCAATCTCCCTTGCATCTAGATCTAGAGAGACCAGATGCAGCCCAATAGGACTCCTGTGCTCTGTAGATATCCTAAGCACACAGCAAAGGGAAGCAAAATGAGACCATGCTTCTTCCACCTTGTTCTGAATACTGAAAATCAGCACAAGAGGAAGCTTGACTCTTCCTCCTGAAATAACACTGCCTGCGAGCGTTACCAAAATACAGTTACAAAATGTGCGGGTTTATTACTGATAAAACGTATCAGATATTTTAGAACATGTAGAAAGACTGGATATTTCAGCAACAACAAACCACACAGCATCATTAACTACCCACACAATAAATGGAACCTAGACTGTTCTCACAAAACAGCAGGTAGACTAGAGACACTCTCCGCCCTGTAGGTCCCGTGAGGCAGGAGACCTCCAACTCTTCCTTCTCACTCCCTCTGATTTACATCTTCTAGCCCACTAAACAAATGAGGGCAAGTGCCACTCTCGGGGTGACTTCCAGAGTTCCAGAATCAATTTTGAAGTGACTTCTAGAGGTACTTGTTTGACTCCTTTACTGTGCAGAGTAAGGTCATTTTCGTGTGAATATATAATGTGCTTCAGACGTATTTCCCAACTTTTATGATTTTTTTAATAAATGGGCATCTGGAAGACCCTGGATTTTCCTCTACTTTTTCATAGACTAGTGCCTAAAGTGTTCAGACAGAGGTTATGAGTTTATGTTGAAAAAACATTTGAGGGAACGGTTGAGAACAGCCTTTTCCTACCGGCTGACTGCAAACAGCTAATGAGTCTTGGCATCATGAGCATTTCCAACTAACCATGTTAACACAGGTCACACTGTTTCTTCTAGTCCTGGAACACAGACCCATAACCTGATTAATGCTAATGTTCCACCCACCAATGTCCTAGACTCTATTCATCTATGGAGATCTCTGTTATTGTCTGGATAAGGTCTCATCCAACCAGGTAAGAGTGCTTATCCCAGGACCCAGATCTACAGACTCCCAGACCTAAAGCAGTGTGAGAGCTCTCTTGCATATAGCTGCCTTCTGGGGGCCCTGGGAGACCCTATAGGTCTCCACAGCCCTGCCTGGAAGCCATTCTTCTCACCCTACCTTACCCACCACCACCTAAGGCGATATGTTCCCTGTGACTTGACCCCAGGAGGCCTCCACTGGCTGCACCTATCAGGTCTTTACTGTGAGGTGAGGAAGGGTTTATGCCTCAATGAAACCTGGAACTAGCTTGTGCCCAAGATCCCCCAGCTATTGATATTAGGCCAGGAGCTATGAAAGGCCCCAGGGAACAGGCTCCTTCCTGTTCTCACCTTGTTCTAAGCAAATGTTTTGAAGGTAGACTCTGTGGTACTATTTCATTTCCCTTCACTCTTTTCTGGACCATGTAAAGCAAATGTTTAGGGATTATGTGTTCAAAAGATGGATAGATGCATGGATGGATGGATGCAGGGATGGATACAGGGATGGATTCAGGGATGGATGCAGGGATGAATGCAGGGATGGATGGATGCAGGGATGGGTAGACAGGTGAGTGGATGGATGGTTGGATGGATAGATGATAGATGCATGCATAGATAGATGGATAAATGGATAGATGGGTAATAGGTGAATGGATGGATAATGGATAGACGGATGCATGCTTCTGTTTGTATCTGTGCTTGTGTATCTGTGTTTATGTGTGTGTCTATGTGTCTGTGTCTATTTTTTTGTGTGTCTCTGTGTGTCTGTGTCTATTTCTCTGTTTGTATCTGTGTATGTGTGTCTGAGTTTGTGAGTGTATGTCTGTATGTATGTCTGTGTGTGTCTCTGTGTATCTGTATTTGTGTCTATTTCTGTGTCTCTGTGTGTTTGTGTGTCTTTGTGTGTATATGTGTGTATTTGTGTGTCTCTGTCTGTGTCTCTGTGCAGATCATGCCTGCTATCATGCACATGTGGAAGTCAGAGGAAAACTCCTGGAAGTTAGACCCATCATGTGGATCCCAGGAATCAAAGCCAGGTAATCAGAGTTGGCAGCAGGCTCCTCTACCCAGTTAGTCCCCTTGCTGGCCTGGGGTATTTATATTCACTTGTGTCCCGGTTATGGCAACACCTTGATTTTACCCTTCCTCTAGTTGGCCATCTTATTCTTTCTTAGTGTGTTTTTATTACTACTGTTTAAAGGTACTTCGTAAGAAGGCATCCCTCCGAGGAACACTAAATGTCATCTCCTCTCATTCCTCTCCATCAGTTTGTTCTAAAGAGCAGCTCCCTTGGTGCTAAGGAGACTGACTGCCCTGGTCCTGAGAGAGCCCTAGAGTTTTCAGTAGGGTAATAAGATATTTATCACTAAAAAACAGGACGTTTGATCACAAAAAAAAAAAAATCTGCCAGGATTTTCCCCCAAATAATAAACATCTTCAGCCTACAGCACGACCCTCGGTGTGTGCCTCAGCCTCTGCCTCTCCAGACCCAAGGTCGGGAGCCTTCAACTCTATTATCAGAAACTATCTGAGAAACTGATGTTATCAAAGGATGAGTGAGCAAACAAAAGGCTAGGAGAATGGGAGGGAGGATGACTGAGTAGATGGGTAGATGGATGAGTGACTAAGTAAATTAGAGAGATGACTGAATCATTAAATAACATGATAAAGATAGTAATGGGCAAAGGAATACATGAATAGATGGATGGATGGACGGACGGATGGATGGATGGATGGATGGATGGATGGATGGATGGATGACTGAATAAATAAGAGAGATGACTGAATCATTAAATAACATGATAAATGGGCAAAGGAATACATGAATAAGTGGATAGATGGATGGATAAATAGATAGATAGACAGACAGTAGAAAGACAAATAAATGATGGATGGATCAAAGGATGGATAAGAAAGTTGGTGGACAAGTGAAGAAATGGAATAATTAATAAATGAGTTTAAGTAAGCCCTATAACTCCAGCATCAACCAAGCATGCACTTGGGACTAGAAAATGGAATTCAATACTAAAAATACGATAAAGTAATTAAAAACAAAACCCAACAATACAGATCAGCGTCTCTAAATCAATATTCTTCTACACAAGTATTTAGTGAGGCTTCTCAGCTCCACCCACCGGCTGTTCCTTGAGCAGAGGACCTTGCGAGAAAGAATGCAGGGTGCTGGGAGGTGTGGAGAGCTTAGGTTGTGATAAGGATGATGATTCACTCTTCTCACAGAGTGCTCCAGTCACCTGCCCTGGGAGGAACTGAAGGGCAGGAGCAGAAGAGCGATGGGCATTGTTCTGTCTCTTTGTCCTCTTAAAACCTCAGGTAGTCCTCCGGCACAGCGAAGCCTGGAAACCACTGATACCACAATGAGATTTTGTTTATTTGGTTTTAAAATGCGTGAATGTTTTGCCTGCAAGTGTGTATGGGCACCATGGGCATATCTTGTGTTCCAAGAGACCTGAAGAGGGTGTCAGATCCCCTGGAACTGGAATTACAGATGATCATGAGCCACCATGTGGGTACTGGGGTACAGGTCCTCTGAAAGAGCAACAAGTGCTGTAAACCACTGAGCCATCTCTCTACCCACCCGTCACAGTAAGATTTTGATGTAGGTCTCGAGGCATGAGCATTTCTGTAGCAGTGATGCTCCAGCATAAAGCAACAAATGAAATGCTAGCTTTCCAAGTGTGTGTTTCTTAACCAAGAAATACATCAACTGTACACTCTCTACAAGATTTATCTTATTACCCACACACCAACCTAGGAAGCTGCCCCCTCTCTCTCCTCTCTCACCCTACACTCTTAGTGACTTTTCAAGAATGGAGAGTTGCCCTAAGGGAAAAAATCTGGAGTTGAAGAAACATAGAGTAAGACTCAGGGATAAAGTATAGTTCTAAGAAAGAGGAAAGACTGGAACAGAGATGTGTAAAGATACCTATAGCATGCATTACTTGGTTAGATACACACACATGCACACACACACACATGGACACACATACACACACACACACACACACACACACACAATCACATTGATACTGTCATCAAAACTGACAGGGAAAGGTATAGTATGGATACCAAGCACTTAGCTTTAAACAAGGCCAGGTGATGGTGGCATATGCCTTTAAACTCAGCAGAGACAGAGGCAGATAGATCTCTTTGAGTTTGAGGTCAGCCTGGTCTGTAAAGAGAATTCCCGGAGAGCCAGGGCTACACAAAGAAACTCTGTCAAAAGAAAACAGCAAACAAACAAACGAGGTGCTTGCCTCCAAACCTGACAACTTGAGCTTGATCCCAGAAACTCACATGGTAGAAAGAGAGAACAGACTCCCACGGGTTATCCTCCAACTTCCACATATGCACCATGGCAAACGTCCCCACACTCATTCACACAGACACACATAAATAAACAAACAAATACATATAAAGGAAAAATAAACAAGCCTGAGACTCAATCATTAGCCTCAAGCCATAGTCTCCACAAAATGTCTCCTCTTGTCCAAATGCCTCCCCCAGGAGACAAGATGGCAGCCAAACTTCTGTTGTGGAAGAAAACAGCTAGAAGCCTGGGAGCCACCTAGACAAAGGACAGGAGAGAAATAGGGTGGTATTCCGGCCAACCATTGATGAAGAAAGCTCTTGGTCTTGGTTCCACATAAGCCAGGGAATAAGAGGGGAGTCCCTTGTTAAAAGTAGAGGGGGTTTAAGCTTGGGCCACCTGCAATTTCAATGCAGTCTAGGCTGTTTATTTTTAAGGGAAGCTTTGGGGTATGGAGCAGGTCATTCTATTATCTCCACTATGCTAAGAAGAGACTAAAGGGGAGGCTATTAGGGAAATAAAAGCAGAAGAATCTACAGGTCTCTTGGGATGAAGAACAGGATGAGGCAGGGTGGACCAAAACTTCTTGTCTGTTCTCAGATCCTTGTCTCAGGGGAAGATAACAGCATAAGGAGAGGAAAGATCATGAAACTTGGAATTGGCAGGAGGTAAATTCAGAGTCAATAATGGAAAGTGCTCCTTCCCTCAGCAGGGAGCCAATATATAGACTCATTATCCCAAGAAGAGATGCTATTGAGCATAAAAAAGATCATCCTGAAACTCGAAGACACCCATTGGCTTATTAAAAGATGATGGTTTAAAATTGACATCTAGAAGAGCAATCTTGTTCTCCCCCAATTTGCTCTTCAGTGCTTTAGGTTAAGACAGGGTCCCAAACTGTAGGTACCATGGAGATGACCCGGTACAGTGATTTAGTGATGTTGCATTTGATATAGGGTTGACAGTGACCTTCAAACTAACCAATTTCCTTCTTTCTTTCTTTCCCCCTAACACCAATGACAGGAACCATCTGTTAAATGTCAGGCACTATTACTTATAGCCACTATCCTATTTAAAATGAGCATCCAAAAAGCACTCAGTACTGCTCAGTACCCGCCCCCATTTTTCAATATTCCACAGGTGATAGAGAGTTAGAAGCCTCCATCCACGTCTTTAAGAAGCCTGTGTTCCATTTAAACAGGCAGAATAAGCATGAATAATGCATTAAACAATTGATGGGCATAAGAAACCATAAGAAGTGATTGACAGGTTTAGGAAGCCCTGGGTTGGAATTATGGAAGATTAGAGATCAGTCTAACTTAACAATGATAGCAATGACAAATGTTTAGGGTGAGAGTCTGAGCTGGGCTTGGTAGCACATGCATGTAATCCCAGCACTCAGAAAGCTAAAAACAGGGAGCTTGGGAGTCAAAGGCCTACATGATCTACACAGTAAATCCTATCTCAGAACATGGAGAGAGAGAATAAGGCCCCTGCTTGAGATGCCTCAATTTCAAATCCCAGCTATCCCCATTTTTGATCTGTGAAACTTGGGTATATAAATCTCTCTCTCTCTCTCTTTCTCTCTCTCTCTCTCTCTCTCTCTCTCTCTCTCTCTCTCTCTCTCTCTCTCTCTCTCTCTCTCTCTCTCTGAGTCTTGGGTCTTTATCTAAAAAAAATGCGTACAAAAAGACTAGCATCCTTGTGCAGTCATTGAAGGGTTAAATGCACCAACACACGCACAATGTGCTCAGATCCCTACCTGAAACTGTTAGTGCCCTTATCTCTGGTAGGGAGCATTCTCAGGGGAGAAGTGATGGGACAAGCAGGCTCACATCTTCCTCGGCTGTGTGGCTGTGGAGTAGCAATGAAATCCAGGGTCCTTACCCAGCTCAAAAAGCTCTAGTTGCTCTGCCCAGCCTGCCCCTCCCCTGCACACAGTCCCCCAGCGCTCAGCTCTCCACTCTGTTCCTCTGCAGACTGATCAGCTCTTCCCACCCCAGAGTCTACACATGTGACTCCCCCCTGCCTGGAGTGTCTTTCTTCTTCGTCGGTTCTTCACATGCCTGGCACCCTCCCATCCCACAGTCTAACTTAAATGTCACTTCCTCCGAAAGACTTTCTCTTGCCATCTGTATCCCTCAGGATCTGACAGGAATCCATGGCACACTCATTCAGATGATTCGAGGGGGCTGAGGGAAGGACTCTTTGTGAAGGCATGGCATGAGATGATGAGGGAGCAGAATGGAATGAACAGGGCCAGCCTAAGGATGGAGGGATGGAGAGGCAGGACAAAGGACGCAGCCATCCCAGGGTGACCCAGCATAAACAAAGCTCGGACAGTAAACTCCTGACTTGATCTCCACTCATCTTCATATCTCCTGCCAGATACCCCTTTGGGTGAACCCTACAGAAGCCAGGTACTATGGAGGGGTCCCTCCAGGTCAGGTACCAGGACAGAGAAGAGGGAGGAGGACACAGGGGAGCAGAATGAAGGCTTCAGTCACAGCAATCCAATGCCTGCCATTTTGTTACTCTGAAGGAATCCCATCCTTTTCTTTAGCCACAGGTACAGCTGTGTGACTGTATTGAAGACTCATCTCCCACAACTGTCATCAAGATTGGAACCATGGTGACTTCACTGAAGCTGGGAGCCCTAGTATCCAGTGCATCACAGGGGCCTAGCAGACATCCTGCAAATAATTGGGGTAGATGCATGAGTGAAGAGCCAGAGGCCCAAAACAAATTGTCCCCAGCCATTTTAAGCTTGACCTAAACTGGTAGTCAAGATTATCTTTATGTAAGAGAGATGATTACACAGACAGGGGAGAGGGCACTCTGAAGACACTGGCTACTAGATCAAGTCATTTGTCCATTGATGGTGGGGCCTCAAGTAACAGTTGAGAATGGGAAACAGAGACAAGCCCCAAGACAGAAGAGGGAGACCCAAGCAGGCCTGTGGGCCCTCAGGTGGGGCACAAGCCCAAGAGGGATCTGGGCAGCTAAAGAAAAGAACCCAGGAAGATGCTGTGATGGAGACCAGAACCCAGGAAGAGGCTGTGATGGAAACCAGAACCCAGGAAGATGCTGTGATGGAGACCAGAACCCAGGAAGATGCTGTGATGGAGACCAGCAAACCAACCTCCTCCTGTTCTCCACAGGCAGTGTCCTTTCTCAGTCTTCTCAGTTGCTCAACAAACATTTACCTCATACCTGTGATGTGCAAATATAACAGCATTATCATGGCTTCAGAACTCTGTAGGTCCTGGTCCCTGCCTGCTTCCACAGCTTCCTCTAACCTTCCCACCCCAATACCCACATATACCTACACTGAAATGCTCAAAGCCATCAGCGCTTGTCTCTCCCTCTTTTCTTCTCTTTCCCCTCCATCTCCCTCTCATCTTTCCAGCACACTACTCACCCTCTCTCTCCTCTGTCTTTCCACCTGTAGTTCCCACGATGGAAACATTCCTTACCTCCTATTGTTCCCCCACCTGCTTAAATTCTGCTAATTTCTCTGAGTTTCAACTTAGATCCCACTTCTTCTGTAAGGTGATCCCTAGCCTTCCAACACAGAGTCACAGAGCCTTTCCTTTGGGCTTTGGGTTTCTCTCTGTGCCCTGCCCTCCCCTCCCCTATTCAGACATTTCCCAGTCTGGCTCACAGCTACCTACCTAAATGTCCATCCCCTAGACATCAAATGTACGAAGGTGGAGCAGAGCAGGTATCTTGCCTACCAGGGTAGAAAAGGATACACATAGCCTGGCACGTCATAACAGGGATTCCAGACGCTGTTGAAGGACCAAGTAAATGAGTAGACTAAATAGGTAAATGAAACATGACCCTTATCAAGAGAAAGATTTGATTCAAAGCAATAGAAAAGAAAGGCAACAAATCATACTGAACTCTGAGCCAAGGAAAGGCAGAAAGTACTAGCTCATCCATGAGGCCAACACACCATACCAGGATCCCTGGTCTGACTGAATTCACCAGGGGAGGTTTTGTTGCTTGGAAGTTGGTGGTTGGGGAGGACAAGATTGCTGTAACTCAAGAAAGATTTCATGGGAGAGGTAAACGCCGAAAGTCAAAGGAAGTGCTGTGAGGTAATACTGTCACAGCATACATTATTAAACATTTATCTATGTCAGGCTCCGAGCTAAGTGCTGTATGTATTTTATCTCATGTAAATGACAGAGGCAGAACATGAACCCCAAAGAGTCAGATTCCAAGGCTGCCCACACTTAATGAACACACTACAAAGTCTCTCAAAGCATGAGCGGAGATGAAACGGAAAGCTGTCCTGAGCAGAGACATCAAACAAAGACAAAGATAGTAAGAAGGTCTCAGACAAGATCTGGCAGAATGTCAGCTCTGGCCCATGTGAAGAAGCAGAAGATGACAGAGACTAAAGTTTAAGACTGGCTATCAGGCTCAAGGCTTCAGCGGTGGACATGTAGGCTGTAAGATATGGCATGGAATCCTGATCACCTAGCACCAGAGACAGTGCTCTGGAGGGCTGTAAAGACCAGAAAGGCAGAGACCAGTTGGTAAGTGTCAGAAGAGTGACCCAAGTGACAAATGACTCCTTGTCTCTGGGGGAATCAAGAGCTCTTGCAAGAGAACACGGCCTGATGTCTGAAGTGCAGAGAAACCATGGGCATCTCCACCCTATCCAAGAATTGTTTCCACTTTAGTGTAAACTAAAGTATTGACTCCGTTCTGGTTTCCGCCCCAGACCCCAATGCTGCATCTGTTTCCATTTGTCAACACAAGCAGAACAAAAGTCACCAACATTGGTTAATTGCCTTTGTGCTGCCTGGAGGGTCCAGGGATCCCAAAGTCATTAGCCAGGGCTAGGTTTGAAGTCACTGACCTCCAGTCTCTCCAGAATTCTGAGGGGGACAGGGGGGAAGCTGAATTTAATTGACCTGATTAGGAGAAAAAAAAACAATTTCTGTGATGACTTTCATGGAAATAGGGCACTAGCTGGTAGGCCTTGGGGACAAATAAAAATTCAAATGGCCAAAGAGATTCAACTGCCAACAGGTTTTCTACTTTAAGCCTGATTACCTTGTGCCAGCATCCTTTCTTCCCTGAACACCATGTTGCTTAGAGCTTGGAGTTAGGTAGAGGGAATGGGACTCTTGCTTCCTCTGCCCCATCTCTCATCTAGCATCCAATACGAATATTCAAGAACACTCGTGTTTATTTGCTATATACTTTCAAGCCCTTGGGGAAAGTTAAAAATCATTTTTGTGGTTTATAAGGCTCTTTGAAATAAGCCCCGGTCTCTTCTCTACACTTAAATGTCCCTAAAGTCCCTGTCTTCTTCTCTCTAGAGGGCACACCCAGGGAGCTATGGAGAGGGAGCTCTAATCCATCAGATACCCTAACAATGGAGGTATATGGATCAGTACAGATTCATTTTTAGGGGGTGCTGTTGTGGATAGCCCTGGGCTTGTATTTTGATGCTAACTCCACCCCTCAGAGGGGATGCAGATGAGGAGTTGCTTTGTGAACCTTCTCCCCACTTTAACTTTTCAAATAAAGGCTTGAGCCAATGATTGGACAGGAGGAAGGGGGAGGAGCTGGGGTTTAGGGGAGGAGCCACGGGGGATCAACAGGAGATCAAAGGAGAGGCTGGAGAGAGAGAGAGAGAGAGAGAGAGAGAGAGAGAGAGAGAGAGAGAGAGAGAGAGAGAAGCTCGTGACCTGGAGAGACCGCAAGTTATATGGGATAATATAGATGGAAATAGAGTAGTGTAGTGGGAGATCTGCCCAATCTAGGCTTATGGTTTGTTTTGTTACTGATTGAGTTGAGATTTCTTTTACCGGGGAATTGGGTTGGAAGCAAAGTAGCAACAGGGTGCTGTAATACTTTATCATGAGATGGGCCACTTGAATCGAAGAAACTGTGTTTATACACAGTTCCAGGGGCCATAAGTCTAGAGTCAAGGTGTTGGCAAGGCTCTGGTCCCTCCAAAGGCTCGAAGGCAGACTCCCTGTTTTAGCATTTTTTGGCTCAGGACAGCTTCACTCCTCCCTCTACCTTTGTCTCTGCGATGGCCTGCTCCTCTTCTCTGTCTTTATCTGTCCTTCTTCTGTCTTTTACAGCATCACTTATCATTAGACTAGAGGCTCACGACGATAATCTCATCCTAAGACCCTAGAGCCCGCCCGCCCCTGCCTATAGCCATCTGCCCATCCTCTTCCTGCTCCCTCATGACCCCTCCACACACATACCTCTGGTTCCCACTGGAAGATAACCACCTGGTCACCCTTGTCACATGTGGCGAGCAGTTCCCCAGTGTGGTTGAACTCAACAGTGGAGATGATGTCAGCTTGAGGAAGCAAGACAGAAGGCACCAGTTAGCCGACTGTATCATCACACAGGACACCCGTACATTGCTAGGCTCTGCAGATCCCATACCCTGGAGGCCCTGGAGCCTGAGTGCGAAGCTTACTGCGCTGCCCACCCTCCTGTCCCTCACACAGCAACAGGCAAACTTGACCTCCTTGTTCAGTAGGTCACTGGTACAAATCGGTGACCTTAGGCTGAGCTCCGGTACCAGGGGACAAACTGGGGACAGGGTGCGGTCATGCTGAGGGCCTGGGGACAGGCAGTTACCCTATCTTCAATGAGACCAAATTCACAGACTCCAGAATATGGGCATGAACAACACATCTTTTGGGTAGCTGACCAGAGAAGTACAAGTTGGGAGTGACTTTTGAGCAGAAGATCTGTTTGGAAGTACACATTTTAGGAGTCACTGAGATGACTCTACGGATAAGAGTGCTTTCTGCCAAAACTGATGACATTATTTTGATTCTTGGGACAAACAGTAGAAAAAGAGAAGTGACTTATGCAATTTGTCCTCTGACTTCCATAGGTGTGCAATGAAGTCCATGTGCGTGTGTATGTGCATATGCACGCACATGCATACACGCACACACATGCACACACACAGAGAATGCAATAAAAAGCTCTTAAAGCTCAATGGGGGCTTTAAATAGGGAGGGGAAAGAGATTAACACAAAAAAATGACAGCAAAATAACAGTAATAATGTCTGAAAAGCAATAAAGAATCATACTACAAACTCTCTACCTACAATACATGTAAGATGGTGTGTAAATATGAGGATTTAGTTTCCATGAAAATTTCCCATCTGGGTTGACAATGTTCCCCCTACAAGAACAATAAACTAATAAAAAACCCTGACACCAGGCATGGGAAGCCTTCTTTTAAGTCGTTGGTCAGAGTTGTCTCAAAACATTATAGGCTATATAATGTCGCCCTTGGCTACCCAGACCTGGAAGGCAAATCCCTATTACTGAAGACACCATGCCTTTTGAACACAGGGACCCATAGGCCCATAAGCCTCCCTGAGGACTAGCTTTCATGGTACCAGAAAGCATTATCTAAGCTTCTAAATGGGAGACACAGCAAATAGTCCCACCAAGCTATGATGTCTGTGAACCATGGCAATCACCAGAATGGGATAATAACCCTTAGGGTGTCATAGTGGCACCAACACCTTGGTGGTAACCAACAGCTCTCTAATTGGAATTAAAGCCTTCTCAGCATGCCTGGAACTGGAACGATAGCCAACTACTCCCTGGGGCTAGTGAAGTCATGGGTTGTGGAGGAGAACTTGAAACCACTACTTTATTAAACCAGCAGAATCCCTAACTACATTCTAAGTATTTATCCTTATGCCCACAGATAAACGTAGTTCCCACTCTCATCAAGAAAGTGTCTCTTTGCAGAAGTCAGAGGTCATTACAGAAAACCACAACTAATCAAAATGTACAGTTGTGGGTCCTGGTCCCAAATGGTAAATCTATAACAAAAGTCTTACATTCAAGGTTTAGAGGTCATTGCAGGAAATGGGGTGGGAAGATTGTAAGAGCCAGAGGGACAGAGAGTTTACAGTAAAAGTGTGTCTCCTAGAAAGTCAGAGAAGCCATGCCTACGAAGTCTCACTAGAGTGGCTGCCTAAGCAAGGCCTGAACAAGGACATCACCAATAGACATGCTAATGAGGAAGGAGGAAGGCTCCCGAGGTCCACAAACCTAGACAAAGGACCATTGACAGCTAGACAAAAGCTGAGAGGCAAAAGAGTCATCCCATTGCAGAGTACACCAACTGCTATCCAACACCCAGTGGTAAGCCCTGAAAAATGTATACATTCAAGTAACACTATATAGACTGATGGGTTGTATTTATATATTTATGACTACATCACACACACACACACACACACACACACACACACACACACACCAATTAAGGAAAAAGAGGCCATGAATTTGAAAGAAAGGGAGTACATGGAAAGTCTTGGAAGGAGGAAAGGGTGAAGTGATGTGATTATATTATAATCTCAAAAAATAAAAATATATGTCATTTAAAAGGAATGTACCCCAGATTTCTTTGAGCCCTGACAACTTACCACCACTCCCACCACCCGCGAAATCTAGAAGATACTAGCAGTGCCCTGTGAACTCTGTCATTGCTTCCTCTAGAGTTAGAACCCCACAGCACAGCTCTCCTCAGCCTTGCCTGTCTGGACTGCTGTGAGGCTCACATCCTAAAACCTGCCCTTCAGTTTCAAGAGCAGGAGCTGGGAAAGGGGACAGATCAGAAACCTTGGATTAGATAGTCCCTTCTCTTGCCCATTCTTACCCAGGGCTGTTAGGGGAACTGAAATATGAGTTCTGGGCCTAGCCCATAATGGGGATTCTGAAAGCAGTCTCCTCAGCCCTTTCTAAGACCACATTCCTTGTGCTCCTAACCAGGAAGGGCGCTCCCATTCCTCCTCCATCCTGTAGGTGTCTCCAGATGATGAGAAGGAAAGGAGTCTTGAGCAGAGAGGAGGGATAGTAAATCCTCCCTTGAACCAGGTCCAAGCAAGCTCAGCCCCTTTATTCTTCAGGACCAGCGGCTGACTCCACCCCTGCCAACCTGCACTAAGTGATGTTTCAACTCTGTCATCCTTTAAGAACGGGGCCACTGGGTGAAAATGGCTCTCCCCAGGTGCCCGCCATCAAGTCTTCTTCTCCTGCTTGCTTGCGGTGTAGGATAACAACTTTGCTCTTCTAATCCGCTACTGCTGGACATAGGAGCAGCTGTCCAGCTCAGAACCCTTGATGTGGAAAAACCTAGCAAGTCTCATGTCTATCGGGTATAGACAGATGCCAAAGAACACATAAGAAATTCTGACCAAAAAGATAGCAGCAGACTACAGAGGACAAACACCCTAAACTGGGATGAACAGACTCCAACACCTCACCCCTACTCAGCCATCTCAATTAGAAAATGTCATAGTGTGGGGAGGTAGCTGACTCTAGGAGAGATTGTGCAACTCAGGCAAAGCCTAGTGTGGAGGAGGGGTCCTCTACCCTGTAAACACCTCCGGAAAAATCACACACAAGTACACTTTTGACTGGTAACATCCAGTCCCTGCCTCTACAGGGCTAACTCTTCAGCCCCTCAAAGGTTATAGCATTTGCCAAGATGCTACAGGCCAAAGAGTCTTTGTCCCAAAACCCACAGGGTCTAAAAGGTGTTCCAAATCCAGGTAACTCAAAATGCTGTTATTCAAGGAAACTAGTCTGGACTAGTGTCTCCCAACAGAGAGCAATTTTGTCTTCCTATAGAGACGTTTGACAATGTCTAGAGACACTTAGGATTATCATGCTCAGAGGAGGTGTTCTTAGCATCCTATAATACACAGGACCCCACATTAAAGAAATAACAAGCCTAGAAGGTCCCTAGGCAGAGTGGTCCAGAAACCCTAGTCGAAAGAGCACTCATGGCAGTGATGCCCTCCAGCATCCCTGGTCATACCATGGCGCAAAGGCTTGTTGGGTAAGCCGGTTCCCCTCCCAGCACTTGGGCCCACCCCTCTTTCTCTCTTGCCTGAAGAGCACACACACACACACACACACACACACACACACACACACACACACACCCCTCTGGGACAGCACTCATGTGGCTAAGATGAAAGACTGGAGCCTCGGGCCCCCATGCCAACTCGCCACTTGATTGTCTTTAATTAATTCTACTTGATTACAGCGCATGGGAGTCGCATCGGAGAGATAAGACAGGCTCTTTATATTCTGTCTTCATTAAAAAGTTTGGATCTGGAAGCTTTTTCAAAGAGCTATGTGTCTCCTTTACTTTTGTGTCATTTTTAATTGAGGAGGGTACAGGGAGATGCGCAGAGCTGTGCTGAGCGGAGACTTCTCAAACAGAACATGGAATGTCTGAGGCTCCTTCTGGGAGGGGCAGCTAGATTGCAGTGATGTGGATGCAAGCAGTCCGCTGTGGCGGACAGAGGGATGTGAGGAGAGGAAGGAGACCATCAGCATCTCCCCGATCTGTGACCAATAGCTTGTGACACGAAGTGTTGGCTCTGTTTATAGACTGTGAGAGACTCTAAGAGGGCGAGTTGCCGGATTGTCCAATAGTGATAAGAGAATAAGAAACAGGAGCCCCGGTGAGCCTCAATTATCTGCAACCCTCTTCTCTAGCAAGAGAACCAACCCCTGCTTGGGGCAGACCTTCCCGCTGCGGATTTGATCACGGCCTCTGTGCTTGAGATTTATCTCTCTAGCAAAGTGCCTTGTCTCAGTTAGCTATTGCTGCATAACAATTCACCCCCAAAGCCTAGGGGTTTCAAGCAATAAACATTTATTATCTGTCAGTGTCTGTGCACCAGGCATCCAGGTGTGACTGAGCTGGGGCTGTCTGGCTCAGAGTTCCACCTGCCACTGCAAACTGGGACACTAGGACCTCATTTCACTGGCATGGCTATCGACAAGCCTCAGGAAATCCACTTCCAGGCTCATTCATGTGGTGGATGGCAGGCCTAAGGTCCTTGCTGGCTATTGGCCAGCGACATCAGCTTTTTTGACAAACAGGACACCCCACAGGACAGCTTGCAATAGGGCAGCAGGCTTCTCACTGAGCAAATGAGAGAAAGAGGAGGCTGATACTCCAGAGCCTCTCTGTTACCTCATCTCAGAAGAGATAGCCCATCGTGTTTGCTGTACTTTATTTGTTAGAGGTGATTCTCTGGGTCTAGCCTGAACACAAGGAGTGGGCATCATGTCAGGGCACAATGACAGAGAGGCAGAGACCACTGGGAAGCACCTCAGAGGCTGTCAGCCACACCTATGGCACTGCCATGATTCACTTGTTTGTCTAGCAGGGTTGTTCCTAGAGTCTGAGACCCCTGTTTACTGACCTGAATGTCCAACACCCACGCCAGTGCCTGGGATGCACTGAGCACTTAAGGTGTGCTTGGGAGATTTAGTAAATATATAAAGGTATGTTGCCTGTACCGTGGACTACTCACCACCTGACCATACCTGCCCTTGGGGGTTGGAGGTGAGGTGGCATGGACTCAGCGACACAGACTCCGGGAGCTCCTCTGAACACTGCTGCAGGCTCCTTTAATACCCTCCACATTGGTCCCAAGAAAGCATCTCTTCAAACAGCAGTTGCCGATTGGCTGGCATTGTCTGCGTCAGCAATCCTTGGTCTCTCAGGCAGTCCTCTATTAGGTCCTCCTACAGGAGATGCTTTTGCGGCTGCACACTCCCTGAGTTTACACAGAGGCAACCCCATTGTTCCTGCTACAAACCCCTGTGAGCCTGAACCTGAATGAAATGATGCACAAGTAAATCATCACTCTAAGCTTTTTAGTACACTTACTCATAGGTAGGGGGCACACAGTTTATGTGCACATAGACAGCTTGGGGTCTATTCTCTTTCTCCTTCCACCATGTGGGTCCTGGGAATCAAACTCAGGCTCTTGGGCTCAGCGGCAAGTACCTTTACCTGCTAAGCCATATCGCCAGCCCTCATTTTTAAAAACACTCATCTTTGGGACTATGGAGAAAATGAGTGGATAAAGTGCTTGCCACACAAACATGAGAGCCTGAGTTCCGACCTCCAGCACCCAGGGGGAAAGCCAGGCAGTGCTTTGCACATCTCTAATCCTAGCACTGGCAGAGGGGGGGAGTAGGAGGAGGATGCTGGGCTTATCGGCCAGTTCATCTAAGGAATCAACATGCTTGCTAAGAGGCATTTAAAACAAAGTGGCAAGTGACTGAGGAAGACACTTGATGCCAACCTCTGGCCTCCACATGTATGCACACACACACACACATACACACACACACACACGACAGTTCTTGAAAAAGTTATCTTTGTTTATACTTATCATACCAGTCTTTGACCCCCCCCACAAAAAAGTCCCAAAACTGCTGTGGCAAGAGCAGGCGTGTCCAGGTTAGCTGAAAGCCATTAGGTTATGCAGACACTGATGTGGAATCACAGCGGCAATCATATTTTACTCCCCTTAGCAAGAGCCATTACTATCCTCTCCTGTTACGATCTGATCTCAGTCCACTCTTAAATATTTTCTCCCTGGGGACCAGTGACTGATAGCAAGTCAATAAGAGTGAAAAAACAAAGCTTTCCATTATTTTAAGCTGCTATGCTGGTGACACTAAGCGGAGAGGAGCAACGATCACAAGCAAAGAGACGGTGTTGAAAGCTGGTTAGTGGCTGGGCAAAATCGATTGGAAGGGAAGTTTGAAACAAGGACAGAGGTGGCGGGGGACCAAGAGGGCCCAGAACTGGGATGCGGCAACACTGGGAGCTAAGACAGTTGAGGCTCATTGTAGTGCCCCCAGGAACCGGAAACAGGCTAACAAGTAGCCACACAGTGTACAGCCAAGTCCAGCCACAGGAAGCATTAAGAGCAAGAAGAGGTAAAGAAGCAGCAAGGAAGTGAGGACACTTCAGGGTTCTGGGCTCAGAAGCAGGGTTTTCCACAGTCAGTGAACCCTGCTATTAATTAACTATGCTAAGGTACCATACAAGGAGAGAGAGATCTGTACATGAGGCCCCAAATATCAGGGGTACAGTAAAAATCTGTGAGTATCTTTTCAAGACTGGATGGGCCTTTGAGGTAGAAGGCCCTAAAAGATATCTTCTTTAAACGAAAAGGAAAGAAAAGGAAAGGATCCGGGCAGTGGTGGCGCATGCCTTTAATTCCAGCACTTGGAAGGCAGAGGCAGGTGGATTTCTGAATTCGAGGCCAGCCTGGTCTACAGAGTGAGTTCCAGGACAGCCAGGGCTACACAGAGAAACCCCATCTCAGAAACAAGAGGAGATGAGAGGGGAGGGGAGGGGAGGGGAGGGGAGAGGAGAGGAGAGGAGCGGAGGGGAGGGCAGGGGAGGGGGAAAAAAGAAAAGCAAAGAAAAGAAAAGGTTTGCTTGGGCCTGGAGAGATGGCTCAGTGGTTAAGAGCACTGACTGTTCTTCCGAAGGTCCTGAGTTCAAATCCCATCAACCACATGGTGGCTCACAACCATCCGTAATGAGATATGATGCCCTCTTCTGGTGTGTCTGAAGACAGTTACAGTGTACTTACATATAATAAATAAATCTTTAAAAAAACAAAGGGGGGGGTTGCTTGTTTGGGTGGATGGGTGTTTTGCCCGCATGTGTTGCATAATGTACCATGTATTGCAGTACCTGATGAGGCCAGAAGAGGGCGTCAGATCTTCTGGAACTGGAATGGACAGACTGATCTGGTGACAGAACCCAGATATTCTGGAAGAGCATTCAATGTTCTTAACCACTGAGCCCCCAAGAGGACTCTTCATAGTTTCTCTTTCCTGGAACTGATATTACCCAAGAGTCTTTGGGAAGAGGAATGTTAGGTTCTTAAGAGGTCACTTCTCACCTATGGCCACCTCCTGAAGGGCAGGTCTGGTGGTCAAGGCCACAGTCCTCATACTGGATTACTATCCCACTAAAGAGGGCTACCAGGGATCCACAGAAATGTGGATGCTACTATTTCCTGGCTATTCCGTCTTTTCCCTTATGTTTGAGCAAGAAAACTCAAAAGAAGTAATACCAGACGCTCAGCTCTAAGCAGTAAGGTTCATCTTCTCTCAGCCCTTCTCCTGTCCCACTCACAAACACTGAGACTAGGCTAATCTGCCTTCCCTCCAGGATGCTAAGAATTTAGATCTGAGTCCAAACTTGAGAGCAGAAGAGGGAGGAGACCAGCGTGTTGCGGTCCACTGATGCTGAGACTGAGTGATCTCTGGTCACTGTGTGCAGAGCACCTTGGGTTATCCTGGGTTCCTTGTCTACAACCATTCCCACTATCCCATTATTACAGCCTGAACAGATGCCAGGATTAAAACAGAGAGTTGGGAACACTGAGGAAGAGAAATAGGAAGGTGAACAGTATGAAATAATCAAGCTAACTTGTTAAGAGGAAGAACAAGAATCTGGGGAAAAAAACCAATAAAGTCTATCATAGCAGGCTCCTCACTTTCTAGGGGAAGTGACCCCCAGAGAAGCACAGACATCATCGCCCTTTGTTCTAGTAACCTTCTCAACTTTATGAGTAGTTACCCCTCCATATGTGTCCTTCACCTAATGCATCTCATTGTAACAGGCTGAATTGTGGGTAAGGATGATACATTAGTCACGTCTCTCTAGGGCATCAGAAACAGTAGATGAGCACATGCTAAAGGGGGCTTATTAGACTGGCTTGCATGGTTCGGGATGGTGTTCAACAGTGGCTGTCAAGAACGGAGTGGCTGCTCAGCCCACAAGGCTGGAGCCTCAGAGTGCCCATCTAATGCTAAAGGCCTAGAGGATTCCTGAAGAGCCAGGGCTTTCAAGCCACAGCAGAAGACTGAGGTTGGTCCTAATATGGGTGGGGGAAAAAAAAAACAGCAACCGTGGCAACAGAGTGAACAATCGCTTTCCTTCTTCCACGGCCTTCCATCTATGCCAGCCACCCAAAGTGCTGTCCACATTTAGGGCAGAGTCTCCCCACGTCAATTAGGGCAATCAGGCCAATCCATAAACATGCGCACAGGTCAACCTCATATAGATGGACCTCCATTGAGACTCTCTTCCCAGGTGACCCTAACTTGTGTCAAGTTGACCATCAAAACTAAGCATCACAAATGACTTCTAAGAAATCCCCCGTATGTTCCAAGAAGACAGCCCAGACCACCCCAGAGGTCAGCCACTGGAGGAAAAGGAAGATCAGGACGTCTAATTCTGCATCCTAAGGGCAGCCCTTTGCCAGTGCTGCTGGGCTTGGTTTACTCTCCACTGTGGAGGCTGCTTTGGCTTCCTCCCCTGTTGGAATGACCCTTAAACACTCACTCATTGTACCTGCACCCAGTGTGAATCTTCTCCTTCTGAGACTGCAGGCTGGGATCTGCAGGGAATGCAGGATGAGGTATCTCTCACCTAGGACGATATCTTGGCCACACTGCGATCCTAATTCCAGAAGTCAATGAAACCAACCAAACTCGTGTGTCCAGGAATGAACCTAGGACACAAAAATGGCACTGTGTTGCAGACTCAGTTAGGCCATCACACTGTGGGGTGGAGACACCTGCACGGGCAGCTGGCAGAAAGGGGTAATAGTGCAGACACCCCAATAGCCGGGATGTAGGACCAACAAAGGATGGGGATTTTTGAAGAAAGGAGAAACCGCATATTGAATCCATCCTAAGGGGACTACTTCTGGGAAGTCAATTAGGGTAAATCGTTTGTTGTGAGTTATTTATTTATTTACTTATTTAACAACCCTTTATTGATGCCTGCCTGTGGTATGACAGGCACCATGGAGAATTCAAACATGCTGAAGGCATGGTCTCTGGCCTCAAAGGGACTTGTAATCTGGCAAGGGAGACAGATGCCTACACAGTTAGCACAGAGGGGGGAGAGAGGAAGCAGGGGGAGTGAACATACAAGAAATCAGCAATAGAGTCCAATGACAGCCCTGAGGCTCAGACATCAGGGACCAATTTAGCATCTCCACTCTAGGCAGAGATGGTAAGACAAAGCCTCCCCACCCCCCCAAGTATCAGGTGGGGGTGGGAGCATCTTCATCGTAAACTAGAAAAGCAGATGACCGCATGGTCCAGTCTGAATCTGATTATTTGTGTGGCTTTGTAGGTCATAGTGTCTGCTATATAAAGGACAACATTTCATTGGGGCTGGCTTACAGGTTCTGAGGTTCAGTCCATTATCATGGCAGGAAGCAGGGCAATGTCCAGGCAGGCACTCGCTGGTGTTGCTGAGAGTTCTACACCTTGTTTCAAAGACAAACAGGAGAAGACTACTGTCTTCCAGGCAGCCAGGAGAAGGGTCTCAAAGCCCACTGCCACAGTGACATGCTTTCTCTAACAAGGCCACACCTGCCCTAACAAGACCACACCTACTCCAATAAGGCCACACCTCTAACAGTGTCACTCCCTGGGCCAAGCATATTTAAACCACCACAGGGTGGTATGCACGAGTGGGGGCAGGTGCATGTTCACACACTCATTCACACACATTTGCTCGTTCTGGGAGGTGGAAATGTTGTGGAGAAGGCTGGAGGATGGCCACCCAACAGTATAGACGCACCAGTGCCACTGAATGGAGCACTTGGCAGTGGCTAAGATGATGGATTTTCTGTTATGAGGATCTTATTTACTACAATAAAAACTGGGGTTGGGGCAGGATTTGTTGAGTTAATTAACATGTACTAGGCACTATGTTATATGCTGGCTTAAGTTAAAAAACTAAATGAGTCATGATCATTGTCCTTAAAACACTCGGGATCTGGGGAGATGAGGAGTAAAAAACAAGGAGATGTAAACAGGGAAATCATCTCTCCCAGGAAGCCCTCCTAGATCCCCTCCACCTGGGTTAGTCTGCTCCTGACTCCTCCCAGTTGTCTGTGCTTGCTTTCTCCATAATTAGCTTCATTTATTTGGTAAACATTTACTGGGCTGGGATTTCGAGACATAAAACCAAATGAAGCTTTCAATGTGGAGGAGGAAGCGGATACTCAAATGAATAAATACAAAGTGTGAAACTGTATGAGGCATCTCGTATAAAGCATGAAACACACACATGCACATACAAAACGCACACATACACACACACAAACACACACAAACATGTACACAAACATACACAAACACACACAAACTTGTGCACATACACAAACACATACACACATGTGCACACACACAAACACACATATACACACCACACACACGCATCACTACTATATCTCTCAAACACACACAGACATGTGCACATACACAAACACACATATACACACACAATACACACACACACACACACACACACATCACTACTATTTCTCTCTGATGCACAGAATGAGCTCCCACGGGTTGCATATAGTAAATGATTGGTGCATGCATGGATGAATGGCTGCATGGATTGACGGATAACTGAGTAGCTATGGTATGAGAGGAAGAGGGAATTTAAAGGAGATACTACAGTTTTAGCCTGAGCAATAAGGCAAATGCTGACAGCATTAAAAAACATGGTAGAGTTGACTTGGATTTGGAGTGGGCCATTGAGGAAGGGCGTTAATTTAGCACCAAATGGGCTTATTTGGAAGTACTGAGGTCCGAGGCAGAGATTCTTATCAGAGCTAAAGAGAGCTTCCAGGCAGGAGATGGATATCTATGATGCAGCTAATTGAAGGAAGCTGTGGAGCTCACCAGATCATTATAGGACAAAGAGTAAAGGAAGCTGCACATCCCTGGGGCTGTGAGAGAGAATCTAGCTGGAATTCTCAAGCACGCATCTGCAGGAACCATGGGCGAGTTGGTGATGATGTGCTGCCGAGCAGTGTAGTAAGATGAGCAGAGACAGAAGCAGCAGACTCGGCAACCTGGGGTCTGATGATGACCCCAATAGGAGCCATTTCAGTGGCATTATAAAAAAAATCAAAGCCAGTTGCAAGTTTGTGAAGTATAGAAAGAGAGTCACGAAGGAGAAGATTGTGACTCCCATCACATCCTTTGAGTTTTGTTGTGAAGGGCAGAAGGATGGGCAAGCTAGGGCTGTGGTGTGTGATCAGGGGAAGAGACCTCCATGTGACCTCTCTCTTGTTGTGAAATGTATGCGACATTCCAAAACACAACTCTAGCCTGTGTGAGCTGCGGAGGGAGCACACGGAGACTTGTGTGTGTGCTAATGGGAAGGAGCAGAGAAAGTGATAGTGCTGGAGAAAAGGGGCTGTTTCCAGCAACAAAGTCCTTGAGAAGGTGAGAAAGGATGGAGACACAGGGCCCAAGCAGAGGGGTCGCCTCTGTTGAGAATAGAGACACGTCTTCTGTCATAATGGGAGGTTTGTCAATTTGTGACAGGGAGAGATGGGAGTTCTTGTCTGATTGCTTCTACAGCTCGATGAAGTATATGGCAAGGTCATCAGCTGCCAGCCAGGGAGATAAGGGGGTGGGAGGGGAGAGGGAATGCTGTCTCAAGTGGGGACGTAGGCAGGGAATGTCATGTGCTTCCAGACGGTGTCGAACGTGTCTAGAGCATGTGATTGGGAGTCCAATGTGAGACCTGTGAATTCAGAAGGCTTGACGCAAAGTGGAGTGGAGTTAGCCAGAGTGGGGCTTTGCTAGGAAGGAGTTAATGGCATTGGTAAAGAAATGATTATAATACATCCTTAGGTGGCTAGGGATAAGCAAGGAAGACCTAGAGTGTCCCCAAGTATCCACCATGCACCTCCTGGTGACATTTGCCCAAATGCCATTCTGGTCCAGAAAAATGTCTAGGTTTTGGGGAAAAAAGACTCCATTCCAGAGTGCTGACAGATACCTGTGACCACGCAGGCAGATAGGATGCCACCTTCCTGTTGTGGATACACTCACCTTCCCTTGGCCCTATCTAGGAAGGTGAGACACCTGCCGCCCTAGAGGGGGACAGAGCCTGGTGCCCACGCGGCTGCAGTTTCCTCTCTCTTTAAGGAAGAACCTGTAAGGGCTGTTTGCTGGTCTTCTCCGTTTAATACATTTTAATCAGAAAATTAATCAGGAAACACCAGTTCAGCAGATAATTGAACAATGAGGAGACACGGTAATTGCTGTTTAGTCTAATTAACTTTGTTAAGTCTTTATTGGTAACAGAGACTTCCTGAGTGAAACTTATTAAAGGTCCTTCCTCGGAAAACTCAATTCCTATTCAAAGGAAAAGTTGCTCCTTCTCTCCTTGTGTGAGAAAGGTCGAAGGCCCTGCAGCAATCCTGAGCCTAAGGGTGCCTACCAATCTCCCCTTAGGCGCTGCACACTTCCTGCTTCCTGGACTCCTGGGTACCCCAGCCGGGAAAGAAGAGCCTTCAGGCCCAGCTAATCCTGAGAACAAGTCTGCTGGACCACCCCACTCTCCAGACCACACAACATGCAGTTCTCTTTCAGCTGCTGGACCAAGATGGTCTCCAACTAACTGAGGCTATCCTTGAACTCCTGACCCTCTTGCCTGTCTGCCTCCTGAGTGCTGGAATTACGGACGTGCACCATCACCCCTAACTCATTTTGGTCTTCTTGAAAAAGTTATTTCCATTATCACCATCATCCTCATCCTCATCATCCTCTGCATCCTCATCATCAGGGCATGGGCACACTCAGACATGCAGGTAGACAGGTGTGGAAGTCAGAGAACAATTTGTAGGTGTCTACTCTCCCCTTTCACTGTGGTGGCCTCTGGGGATCAATCTCAGGTCATCAGAGCTGATGGGTGATACCCACTGAGGCATCTCTCTAGCCAGGCATCTCCCTGCATGAACCTGTTCAACATCCTGGGGACAGTGCTCAGACACCTGTGCCAATCACCTCTAGGTCCTAGTTGCCAGTGGGTTCGCATTCCATGTCGATAGGCCTCTGGTCCTGAGTTGTATAACACTGGCCTGAATTATCCAGATAAATGCTTCTGGATCCCCCAACAGCTCCTTTGCAAGAGGGACAGTGCCTTTGAGGGCTCCCAGGCTGTGGAAAGCTGTTGGTTGGAGCACTGAATGCTTTTCTCCTTGGAGTCTCCCCTTGCTCTCTTCTCAGTGAGCCTCTCAGAGAGAACTCATTTTAATCTTCTGCCTCAGTACACACAGCCGCCCCCACCTCCACCATCCTCATTGGAGAACAGACCCAGTGCTGTCTCTGGTGATAGCTGCGTGTCTAGCGCTCAGAGAGCTGGAGATTCCTTGAACGCCCCATTACAGGATCTCATCCAGGGCTTATTAAACCCTCTCCACTCATGTATCTTCTCACCAGAGAAAGTGCTACATGATCCCGGATAGACAATAGGTCTATAAATCAAACATTAACTTGTAATAAATCATAAATACATTTATTTTAGAACAACGCTTTGGTACACATAATTTTATGATGTATTAAATATCAAAGAAAATGTACATACTAATGAGATAGATGAGTGTGCTTATTTTTATTTAAAGAATTAAATTTTGATAGAACGTTTGATCCTATGTGGCGTGGGTCATCGTCAATGTTTTTCGGAGTTGGTCAATATTTTGATTTCATAATTGTCAATGCTGACAATGCTGTTTTGTATAAATACCTAATAAAAAATGGCAAAGGTATATTTATAGACATTTCAGGAGTTATTGGAAATTCTGTCCTAATCCCAAGACAAAATTTATGGAGTGATTTTTCTTATATGAAACTCAAGTCAGCAACTCAAAAAACAATTTTTAAAACCAAGCATTCTAACTCAATACAATCCAGAGACGGGCTAATTTGATACTTAGGTGCTGAGGACCAGTGGTAAGAAAATATTAAGTCTCTGATTTCCATAATTCAACCATTGTTTTTCTACAAAAGCAGGAAACTTTAGGGCTGGGGAGATGGCTCAGTCAGGAGCATACTTGCTGCCCAGGTGTAAGGACCTGGGTTCAGATCCCTGGGGTCTCCATATGAAGCTAGGTGTGGCGCAGCCAGCACTGGAGAAGCAAAGGGAAGAGGATCCTGGGAGCCTTCTGGCCAGCCAGTCTAGCCAATCAGTGAGCCCTAGACAAGCGATTGAGGAAGATCAGCATCAGCCTCTAGACAGACCGACAGACAGACAGACAGACACACACACACATAAACACACAAAAAAAGAAAAGTGTCTGTGTGCAGTGAAGACACTGAAGTTTCTAGCGTGCAATACCCTGTATCTGAGCTCGGGGGTTTCAAGCACTGTACTCTGGCACTGTGTGTCTGACAGGATGCACCAGGCCAAGTGAGCACATTTGTGTGTCAGGGTGCAGGCTACAGAAAGCCTTACCATGCAGCACAGATAGGCACCACACACACACACACACACACACACACACAAAATACCTCAGATTCATTAAGCATTTGATTCTGAATCCAGTTTTGGTTGTCATACTACGAAAAGTCAGGCACACTGACATACATAATCCCAGCACTGGAGAGGCAGAGACAGGAGTCCCTCAGAGCCCGCTGGCCTGCCAAGCCTCGGAGTAGGTGAGCTCTAGGTTCGGTGAAAAATCCTGTCTCAAAAACTAAGGTGGAGGGCAACCATGGAAGACACTCAATATGGATCTCTGGGTTCTACAAGCATGCACACATTTGTACTTTCACACACACACATTCATGCACACACAAGTGCACACACATGGAAGTGATTCTACCACAGTACCTGTGTGCAGTCACCGTCAGCATCAGCCACCTCTCACGGCTGTGACAATATCGAGTGCTACCTACTACCATCAGCCCATTTCAGAGATACTGAAACATCACCTCAACACTCCCCTCTCACATCCTTCTGGGAACTCTCAGCACTGTGACTTCTGACACCTGCTCATTAAATTTACATAGTCCCAAATGCCAACAAGACAGAAAGTCACAGTGAGGTATCCCAAGGTACAAGGAGGTACAGACCACGGCCACATGGTTCTGTATAACAGTGAGCAATGAAGGGGGATGGGGCCATTTCTGGCTGACCCAGAAGAACATCCCCTAAGTGCTAACGTGTACCCTCCCACCTGTCCTCCATCTGCTTCTGGGACTTTCCAAAGGCACCAAAAGGAGTAGCTGAGGATGTCCGCTGCTGACCAACTGTCTCTAGTGAGGGCAGCCAACAGCTGAGCCTGAGGGCCTCTCCTGATCCACCACTGACGTCACTCATGATGCCCTGAGGCTGGGGCCTGGGATGCAGAGAAAGAGGTGTCAGTGTTAAAACACATTTTATTCATGTATGAAACTGACTCACACACACACACAAACACACACACACACACAAAACCACAGTGTATACATGCATGAAATTGCAATAAATAAATATTTTAAGTGATTAACAGAGGAAGTCTCCCTCCCCTACCAGGGGCTACATGAATCAAAGCAGAGTATATTTGGGGAAAAAAAAAAACCTAAAAGACAGGTGATATGCAAATAACCTAAAAGGGGGTGTGACTGCCAGCTTTTCTATCTGGGGCCTGCCTGGCTCTCTAGCCCACTTCCATTCTTAGGAGTTCCTCTCTCTTCCCAGATAAACTGTCTCTATCTCTATCCATGTGTCCCTGGTCTGGGATATAAGACTAGAAATCTCAGCAGTTGCCATAGGCTCCGGTCTGTGACTGTAACACTTACACAGGAATCACCTGCTCCATCCAAATCCCTTTCTCACTCATCCATGACTTCCCCGTAGCCCAGTCACCTCTGAGACCAGCACTCCAGAAAGACTGCCTGGCAGGTTTGGGACCCATGCAAGGATTGCTCAAGAGACCACAAAAAGCTACTGCTCGGAGGGGGCACATCAATAACTCTCAGACCAAACCCAACCTCTATTAAACCAATTCTCCTCCTGGCTGCCCACCAGTCGGCCCTCCAAGGAGTCCTCCGATTCCACCCCAAAGGAGAGATGTCCCCAGCGAAAATGACTCCCACTCACGGGTGAGATGCCAACTACAAAGCATCAGGTCAAGAATTTCACCTAAGTTCCTAAAATCTAGGTCGGAGTACAGCCGGGTGCATGCTGGCAGAAGTACCTCCCTCCCCGGGTTCAACGCAATGGGATTTCTAGGCACTGGGCAGTCTTGAAGCTGAATTGCTAAGGAAGCTTTTGTCTAAAGAAGGCAGACTTTGCAGAGACAAGCTATCTGCTACAGCACCCTGATTTACATTACTGAAGCTTGAAGCTGGCTGAAACAGTCACATTTAGGTCTTCTCTCCCAGAACCCAGGCGAGCACTTGCTTCTCATTTACATAACTACAAGGTCCCACTCAATAAGGTCTGCCAACTACAAAGGGACAGTCTGCCCTGAAGGTAAATTCAAGTCTACATCCTTAAAGACAGAAACCGCACATAATTTTAAAAAATAAGTTCTCTGCCTCCAAAACTGTAAGATCCAAGTCTCTATCAGGCACCGGATTATGTAAGCAGGACGGATGATACATCTCAGGGCAGAGATGATGTGGGATTCTCCAGCCTCCTGATGCCCAGCTCAGCCCTCTGTAAGCACAACAGACTCTCTGTAAGTAATTGCTGAAGGACAGCTTAGACCTAGGCAAGGGCAAGATAAAGCTGGATCTGGGTAGCACAAGACCAGAGGCCTGCATACTTCTCTATGCAAACCCGGAGCCAGGGTAGACCTTCTCAGATACCAAAAAAATAAAAAATAAAAAATAAAAAAATAAAACCTTTCATTTCAGTGGCTGTGATAAAATCTCCTGACAGAAAGAAACTTTGTGGAGAAATGGTTTATTTTAGCTCACAATTTCAGTTTGTAGTCTACAATAGCCTAGGAGACAAGGTGATAGGAATTTAAAACAGCTAGTCACATCATATCTAAGTCAAGAGCAGAGATGAAAGAACACATGTACATATCCCACTTGCCCTCTAGCTTGTGCTCAGCTCACTCTCTCCACTCTGATACAGGTCAGAACCTAGGGGATGGTGCCACCCACAGTGGGCCCCCTGCCTAGGGGATGGTGCCAGCCACAGTGGATTTGGTATTTTCACAGCCATTAACTTAGTTAAGACAATCACCCACAAACCAACCCAATGCAGACAATCACTCATTGAGACTCTCTTCCCAGGTGACTCTAGGTTATCACAATTTGGCAATTTTAACTAACCATTAAGGCAGGATGCCCGTACAGTTCTAGAGATCTTTGACTTTGTTTACATTCCCAGGTGATAGCACACAGCTCTGGGTGTGTAAAGTTGGATAGAGACTTGATTAATAACTATACTGTAGCAAAACAATACTATATTATCTCATCTAATCACACCTTCGTGAGGAAGTTGACTCCGATATTCAGCTCCAGTGCATACAAAGGGTGGGCACAGAGAGTTGGACCGAAAACAGAAGAAATGGGAGCCCAGGGAACAGGTAGATAGGGGGTTCCTAGAGTGAAGATGACGCTTCAGAAGTTATAACAATAGTGGCCTGTAGCAGACTTACCCTGTGCCAGCCTGAGTGGGTCACAAGCAACTTCTCTTCTGTGGAATGAATCACAGATGTTGAACCACACTCCCTAGTACCTCAAAACGTGACCCTAGAGATAGGTCTTGATGGGGGTAATCATGTTAAAATAAGTTCCTAAAACAATAGACTAGTGCCCTTATAAAGAGGGACATTTGGAGCCAGTGAGATGGCTCAGCAGGCGAAGGAGCTTGCCACCAAGCCTGACCATCTGACTTAAATCCCTGGGACCCACATGAGAGAAATAACCAATTCCCTCAAGTTGATCACTAACCTTCACACATGATAGATAGACAGACAGATGGATGGATGGATGGATGGATGGATGGATGGATGGATGGATGGACGGACAGACAGATAGAATAAAAAATTAAAGAGGCACTTGGAGACAGACATGCATTTATTCTTGGAGAATGTCATAACACACATACACACACACACACGCCCACATACTCACACAAGCACACATGCACACATGCACAAAGGACATCTGCAAGCCAAGGACAGAGGTTAGGAAAGGCCCTCAAAATGAACCAAGTCTGATGACACCTTGACCTTGAACCTCTGACCTCCAGAATCCCAAGAAAACCAATCCCTGCTTTTTAAGACTCCTAGTCTTTGGATCTTTGTGACTGAAGCCCTCATTAACTAATGCCACCCTATCAAGCCACTGTTCTGGCAGGTCACCTCTGTCTTATCCCCATTTAAAGGCCACAGGAAAGCATGTGTGGCCTTCAGTCCCACAGCTGGGAGGAATACACTAACCAAGGGCCAAGGGCCAAGGGCTGCTTTCACTGCTGAGAACTTAGCTACCAACCTGCACTATGCCAATGGGGTGCTAGGGGGAGGGAGGGGCTTGAGTGGTCTTAGCACCTCCCCCAGGTGTCACCACCTCTCCCTGCATTTGCACTCCTCTGAAATTCTGACACATGCACCCAGGTTTTATCGTAGAGGGAAACCTGAGTTGGTCCTGGGAAGGGGGGACAACTGAAGAGTACAGTGTCCCCACAGGAGGAAGCTAATTCCCCCCTCCAGCACTGAAGAACAAGCAGAGCCGTCAGCCTAGCCAGAGAAGGACCTGCCAGGTCTCCACAGAGCACCCTCCCCTCACCCAGCAGGCACCACGGGTCTGTCTCTTCTCATTAGGCCTGAGGGGACAAGAGGCCTCTGGGCCAGTAGCCTCTCCAGCACTTCCACTGAGCACCACATTGGCACTGCACAGACACCACGGCTGCCAACCCCAAGTCACCTTGTCTCTTCGTGGAGCCTCACCTTCCCTAGCTAATTATCCCAGGAACCAGAAGGCTTCTGAACAGAGTCAGCCACGCTCCTGGCCTCTCTCGGGCAGGAGGAGCCAGCTGAAACTGTTTGAAGAAAGCAGACTTGTCAGAGCTGGAGAGGCGATTAGTATTTAAGAGGCACCAGTTGGCAAGGTTAAAAGCTAAGACACACACACACACACACACACACACACACACACACACCATTCAAATGATTACGATTCTTTAATCGAGAGGACCAGATGATGGCGCCAACGGCGCCTACCCTGAGAAACTGCAAAAGGTAGAGTCCCTGCTAAAGAACACCTGGGTCCTCTCAGGCATGGCTGCTGGGACATGGGCTCTCCTGTGGTCCCAGCGCTGGATGCCTTAGACATGGAAGCTCTCTTCCAACCCACGGCTGCTCCCCTGCCATGATTATCGCTGCCGGTAGCTCCCAGCTGACACCTTCAGAGTGTCCAGCCATCCTGTCCGCTGAGATCCTGCTCTCTGTGCTTTGTCCTTGGCCACGGAGTTCACCCACATCCCCTTCTCTCCAGCCCATGGTCTTTGCCCAGGTTCTGATCCCACCCCAACCCCCCCAAACCTAGACTATTCAAATGAGGCCTGCCAGGTCTCTCATCACACTATGTGACCTATCCTATGTCCAGTCCATTCTTCATTCATGCTACCCTGTAGGCCAAGGAGGGAGATTTGCCCTTGATTTTCCTCCCTAGGCCTGGATATAACCCTCCCCTGAATCCTCATGGCTTTGAATAAGCTCTACAGGACTCAAGCCCTCTTCCGTAAAGTGAGGAGAGAGGGAATAGTCATGTCTACTTACAAAGACTTTATTATTAAAGAGATCAGCATTTGGATACGTTGGTAACTCCATACAGTGTGCCTCTAATGACTGTCAGTCTCAGAAGGAGGAGGAGCTTCCGAAAACCTGGCAGATTGGAAGCAAGTCTAAGCCCAGTGACTCTCAGCACAGAATCAAAGACCTATCTGTTCTATATCCCCAGCTCCCTATGCTGGCCCTCGAGGGAGAAGTTTCATGAGTATATTAAAGTTCTTTATGACAAACATTAGCAAATGGTTTGCTCTTCCCTGCCCCGTGCTATGTGTTCTCTCCTATTCTCCCCCTCCAACTCCTTCTCTCCCTTCTCTCCCTCTTCCCCTCCTTTCTCCCCTTCTTAAAGACACCCTTTAGTGTTCACATCTGGGATTGTTCAAAGCAAGCCAAACTGACTCCCTGTAGACCTAAGTCCTGTTCTGGCTCAGCTTGGGTTTTTTTTTTTTTTTTTTTTTTTTTTTTTTTTTTTTTTTTGCACTTCCTACAAGACAGTGCCTTTCTCTGCATAGCAGCCCAGCAAAAGCTTCCCCCATCTGGCCCAGGGGGAAACAAAGTGGCCAGTTGTATCACACTGCTGTCTGCAAGGAGATAGCAATAATAAATTCAAAGTTCTACCTGTAAAAGGCGACACTGAGTATAGCCATTGAACCCTTGAACTTAGGCAGCACTGAGAGACAGGTAGAAAGAACTTCTTAAGAGGTAGGAGAAAGAAGGCAAAGGTTTCTTCCAACCAAGGCACTTGGGCTGTGTTCTCTAATCCAGGAACATGGCTGGAGGGAGAAGACAGGTTGGTGTGGACTCTCGCTGAGCCCTGCCCATGATTTCCAGCAGGCTGGTAAAGGGTGTTCTGTCTTCTAGGGCTGTGTTCACACTCAAAGCATTTATATGCACATAGAGCCAGAGCCCCTGCCAGTCCCAATGAATTTTGGCAGTATGGGAGCCCTGCGGGAGTCCACTGGCTCCAGAAGCCCTCCAGGAATAAAAGCAAGAACTAATATATTGGATTACATCAAATTACAAAGCTTCTGCACAGCAAAAGAAACAATCAACAGAGTAAAGACAGCCCAGAACACAGGAAAGAAACCTTTGCCAGCTACTCACCCAATGGGGGGTTAATACCCAGAATACATAAAGAACTGCGAAATTTAACAATAAAATAACAGGCAATGCAATCGATAAATGGGCAAAGGATCTGAAAAGACAGTTGTCAAAAGAAGTACAAATGGTCAATAAGCATCTGAAAAGATGCCCAACATCCTGAGCCATCAGAGAAATGCAAATCAAACCACACTGGGGTTCCACCTCACTCCAGGAGAACGGTAAGCATCAGAAAAATTACAAATAACAAAGACCAGGGGCTAGCGAGATGGCTCCGTGCATGTTCTTTCTCAAACGTGGAAGCTAGAATTTTAAAGAGAGATGAATTGAAAGTAGCAGGATTTCTGTGGGAAGGGAAAGGATTGGGGGTGGGGGCAGGCGCGGGGGGCGGGGGGCGGAATAAAAGGATAATGGTGGGGGGTTAGTAAAGCATGAACGGGCAATATATAATTAAGAAAGGGATATATAGGGATAGACCAAGAGCCCTGGGCATCAAGCGTTCAATCCCAGGGACCCACATGTTGGGAGGAAAAACCCAAAGCTCAAACAGTGGGTGGTCTCTGATCTTCACACACACACACACACACACACACACACAAATAATAATATAGAAATGTAATTTCGAAAAATAAGATGCGGGGAGAATGTCAGGGGTAAGAGCTATTTTTGTTATTAATGGGGATTGTAAACTATTACAGCCATTGTGAAGAACCCTAAAGAGGATCCTTAAAAGAGAATAATTATTATATGGCCCCACTAGACTACTTCTGCGTATAGACTTGAGGGAACTGAGTCAGTGGGCAATGGAGGCAGCTGCGTATCTGTGTTCACTGTAGCACTATTCACAATAGTCAAGACATGGACTTGGCCTAGGTGCTTATCCAAATGATGGCATACAGGCCACAGGATGAATGTGGCGTACAGGCACAGTGGTGGACTATTGAGCCAAAAAAACAAATGTGTCCTGTGATTTGCAGGAAAATGGAGCTACAGATCATCGTGTTCAGAGAAATAAACCAGACACTGAAGGACAGCTCTCATGTGTCCCCTCTCTAAGGCAGAAGCTAGAATTTTAAAGAAAGATGACCTTAGAGTAGTAAAGGGACAGCTGGGAAAGGAGGGAGGGTTGGGGCAATCAGAGAGAGTAACAGTGAGGGTAGGTGTGGTCAAAGCATGGTACACAGGTGTGGAAACGTCACAGTGGTACCTGCTGATAATGTGCAATATGTACATCCGTCAGCAGCATTAAGGAACGGATACACAGGAAGCCAAGCATGCTTTAGGAGGGGACAAGGAACTAACTGCCTTGAAACTTAGTCATCTTGGAGCACCAACAGTCCTGTTCAAAGCTCTGATAGCCTGTGCTCTGTTGCCCAACCAGAGGCCCAAACATCCTCTTGGCCCCTCCTCAAGTCTCTCCACCCATCCCTTCATCCTCCAAGAGCAAGCTAACCTCTTCCCTCTCCAGGACTGAGGCAGCCTCCTCCTTCCTGATCCCCATGCTCCCAGATTCATCCCTGTTAAACCTCAAAAGAGCTACCCCTGCCTAAACCTCCCAAAAGAGCTTCGCTGTGCCTGGGAGGAGTCTGGCATCCTTTGCTGGGTTTCTGGAGTCCAAACAGGCCTAACTCTTGTCACTCTAGCTTTAGAGATTTAGAACACCAGGTTTCACTGTCTCTGGGCCTTCATAGCTTTTCTTTCTTTCTTTTTTTTTTTTTTTTTTTTTTTTTGGTTTTTCGAGACAGGGTTTCTCTGTGTAGCTCTGGCTGTCCTGGAACTCACTCTGTAGACCAGGCTGGCCTCAAACTCAGAAATCTGCCTGCCTCTGCCTCCCAAGTGCTAGGATCAAAGGCGTGGGCTGCCCCTGCCCGGCTTTTTTTGTTTGTTTGTTTTTCTTCATAGGTGTTATTTCTTAAAAGTCCAAGTCTTTATTTGCAGAGTTTATTCAAAACACTCACTTAACAAGCACATTCACTAACCTGTGAAGCACCAGGCCACGTCTAGTACTGTCCTGGGAGTTTAGAGTCTCACACGAGACTGAGTAGCCATACAGATGTTTGGCATCTGGACGGGCAACAGAGTAGTTAGTGTATACAAGTATGTAGAACTAAAACCGAAGGCAGGTGCCTCGAAGGAGAATAAGGAGACCTGAGCTTTAAGATCTGGGTCTTCTAGCTGAAAGCTTAGCTACTGATCAAGAACTGGCAAGGAGGAAACCCCAGGCTATGAGAAGCCCTGCACCCCACTGATTGGAAAGGGATCCCCCTGTCCCGGGAAGAGAAGCCGAGGGGAAACATGCCTCTGGTTCCCAGCCTCGGCCCTCGGAGTTACCCACTTTCTTCTGGTCATCTAAGGCATCCATGGTAATCTCAAACCTTGGCCAATAAAATGCTAAGGCCTTCAGCCCAGGGTGCACTAGCCCTGAGGATCACACAGTCTGGGATTCACATCCCTAGTAGTCCACCCACTGTCATGGGGCCTGCACCAGTCCCTCGCTGGCCCCTTCCACCTGTGTGAGTGGCAGCTGGCTCATCTTACAGATGGGAAGAGTTCCTCCCATGTGCAAAGAAGCTGCTCCAGCTGATCCAATGAGGCAGGAGGTGTGTCCCTTCCAAAGGAGCTATGGGGGTGGGGTGGGGAGGGGCGCTGGTAGGTTCTGTAGTTTGCAGTGCAAGTGTGGGTCACACACGTGTCTGGGAACTTCTTGCCCTCTGGAGAAGAATCCAGACATAAAAGTTGGGTAACCTCAAAGAGAAAAATCCCATTGAGTATACAACTTCTCACCATGGAGAAAGTAAGTGCCACCACTTAGGTGGTTGGTGTGCTCCATTAGAATCATTGTGTTTCCGGCAAAGTGCAGTTGAGTCCCTGACCCCTTCCATCTTAAAGTGTTCTCAGATAATCCGAAGTCCTCCAAATCGAAGCTCCTGGATCTGGAATAGAGCATGGAGCACCAGAATATGAAATATAGGAACGTGGAGCACCAGAGCACGAAGTGCACAAGAGAGCGTGGAGTGCAGGAGCATGGGGCACCAGAATGTGGAGCACTGCAGCATGGAGTACCACGGCACGGATCACTGAAGCATGGAGCATTACAGCATGGAGCACAAGAATGGGGAGCACTACAGCATAGAGCACAAGAATATGGAAAACTGCAGCATGGTTCTCTGTTCCATGGGTTTCAGCTATGGGGCTGATCCTCTCTGGGATTCCCAGCACAACCAGGAAGGAACACCTGCCTCATATTGCACATGAAGCATCAAGAGCAGCATCTAATATAGTCAAGTTTTGATAAATGCTTTCAAAGTCTCCAGCGGAGCCCACGCAACAGGCACAGCCCCGTGGGTGCATTCCCCTGGGGAGGATGTCCCAAGGAGGGGTGATTTTTAATTAACTCAGCCAATAAAGTCCCACAGAGAAGTGCCGTGGCCACCCCCACGTACCCACACCTGCACGGTCAGCAGCTGGCAGGCTCATTGTTTTAAGTGATGAGCAATTGTCATCTTCCCGTGGCTTTGTGATAAATCACTGAAGGACTCCCTTCTCTCGACAGCATAAGTAATTACAGCCTGGGTGTCTGGGGCCCTGGTACCGATTAGGAGGGAGGCAAGCTCCAAGGGAGTCAACGCGAACTCATTTTTCTTCTCCAAACAGACCTAGAGGCCATTAGGTCAAAGCCAGTGGCTGAACCCTTCCTGGCAGAAAGCTTGACCTCTCTGCCAAGCATGCCTGGGCCCCACCACGCCGAAGCCCCAGAGACCTCACCCTGTATGGCTGCACCCTGCCACCCCTCCCCACTGCTCCTCAGTTGCCTTGCCACACTCCCAAACGGGGCCAGTGATTAGAGGAAAATGTATTGCAACACAGGAAGGAAAATAATTAGGTTAGCTAATAAGAATGGGAAGTGTACCTCGTCAGAGGCTCTGCTGCGGTTCCGCATGCTTGGGAATATTTGATCTATCGTGTTTTCTCCGTAGACACGGGATGTATTAAATCAGTAGAATAAATAAACATCTTGGTCAGCAAGAAAAATACATCTCAGTCAGTAAGAATCTTGGTGACCCAGAAACAACAGTGAGCCTCACACCCTGAGAGAACCCTGCACTAGTTGGATGGGGAATGAACCAGGCAGCTGTGAGGGATGTGAAGGAGTTAAGAAACCCCACCCTTGGGAAAGCCTTGAGCAAATGTACCCCCACTGGTGGCCAGGAATCCCCTGTGCCCACCCCATCCAAGGGCATCAGCATGGGAGTTGGAGCAGGCTGACTCCCTAGCAGCCTCTGTGGTTCCCGGTGTGTGTGCTAGCCATCACGACAGACCACTATCTGAACGACTCCCACCCCAGAAATCATTAGCCAGAGATTCAAAAATATCCTTATGCAATAAGACTGAAAACACTTTTAAAGCCTAGGGAGATGTCGGTGCTGAACCAAGTAGGAAAGCCCTGCATGCTGTGACCTTCTCTGGGAGACTCAAGATGATATCACCTTAACCTTTGCAAAGCTCCAAAGAAGTCCTGCCTTAAAACTGCCCGCTTCAATTCACTCTGCACATTGTTTCCCAATTGACTTTGTTCAAGGGATCTTTTGCAGAATAGTCAGAGACCAGAATGGCACCAGGAATAGCGTGGAGGTTGACAACCCAGGACTGCAGAGACCTGACCAGAGAAAAGAGACAGAGGCCTGCCAGAGTCACCTGGGAAGATGGCCTCAGGTGAGGCTAACACAGCTCCTATTGGCTGGGTGCTCTGTGCCCATGATTTTGAGGTATAGAAACTCAAACGTATGTAAAGCGATATACCCACTGTCGCAGAGAAAATTGTTTCAAGCCTTGCCTGAGGACTTGGGGATGTCACATAAACCCAAAGATCATTTTAACCAACCTTGGAGATTAAGATAACAAAGGCCTGGCAGTCGTCATAGCTTCCCATCACAATCCAGATTTGTGTTTTATGAGCGTAACTCGCCCTGCACAAGGCTGCATGTGACCTCTGCAGCCACGGGAGCTTATTACCATGCAAAGCCCCCTGGCACTTTGAGCCAAGTTAGATATTCGATTAACTCCCACTGCTGAACTGAAACCTTGTCTCCACCTCCCCTAGGGCCCTTGCTCTGCCCTGGAAACAATTCCTCATCCCCCTCCTGTATCAGTCCTGCGGAGACCCCCGGACAAGATGGTCTCCCTGCATCTGTTTGTCTCACCTGTGTTAATTCATAAACTTAGAAGGCAAGGTACATCTTCCCTTACCAGTTAGTACCCTACAGCATTTCTCCCCACCCTAGCCCATTCCAAACAGGACCCCCGGGCCTCCTGGGATCGCCCCATGAATAGCATGCTTAGTATAACAAGCCATTAGTCAGTGAGGGCCAGTACCTGCCAAAGAGTTCAGGCTGAAGGAGGGCCTGGGCCTCTTGCCAGATCACACCTCACCTGGGTAGACAGGAGGGGATGGGGCTGCCCCACATCTCACTCAGCTCCCTAAGAGAAACAAGGGCAGAGAGAAGAGATACATTGGTCTGGAGTCAGGGATTCAGGATAAGACACACTTCCCTTGCAACATGTGAAATAGGGAGTCTCAAAGAGACTTCAGAGGGGATGGGGAGGAGGGTGGATCAGGACTAGGATGAGTGACCTTAGGAGACACACACACCTCATTTACAGAGTAGCTTGCTTATCCTCACATCAGAGAGATGACCCGACCTGGGGCCACCTCACTCAAGAGAGGTTAAGTAACTTGCCCAAGATCACACAGCAAATAATAACACAGCTAGTGTTTTCACTCAAGCTGTCTGATCCTAGAACCTACGCAGCCATCATCCTTAACTTCTAAACTTCATCATCTTTCAACACTAGACCATCTGAGACAGCCCTGTCTGGTCTGGCATGGGCTGGGGACAGGAAAAGGTCAGCCAGTGCAAACAGAGGCCATGGGTTGGTATAGAAATGGCTTGGATCTCCTCTCAAAGGAGTCAAGCAAGGCAGACAGAAAGTAGAAGGCCCTGTCTGAGCCAAAGACACACAGATGGAGAACAGGATAAAGTCCACTCAATGGTTCTTGTGCACAAGAGCCGCTGCAATGGCCACAGGAATAGAATGGACACACAGTCTCTGTGACTCTGGAAGCCAGCAAGGGAAGCAGGCAACTCCTCAGCTGTATCCACTGGGGAAGCTTCGCAGCCCCGCCTGGCAATGAATTACTGTGACAGAGATAGAGGAGATGTCAAAGTCTCACGTCATCTTCCCTAACCTTGGGACAAATTAAATCAAATTCTGCTGCACGGCCTGAAGGCATAAACTTCGTTAGCTGCACCAATATATTCTGCCAGGCAGACAGGGCTCCCAGGTACTAATTACTTCATTCAGCAAGTTAAACAAATGATATGATATCTAAATTCAAGGGAGAGGCACCCAGGAGTTATGGGATACACGCCACTGGGATTCACAACACGATTACTGAGCTACTGATGCGGAGAGTTTACCCACGTGGCCTTCGAGACTGAGCACATGGCCTGAAGTCCTTCTTCTCTAGGAAGCCCTCCCTAATAACCACATCTGTAAAACCCTTTCTCTCCAAGGATCTGAACACAGACCGTTGGTTGGGAGTGTGACTCTGGTCCTAGCCATACTGGGGATCCTGGTATAGACAAATTGTCTGACTTGTGAACATTGCTTGATACCCAACTCACTCTCTATACACATCTGCTTCGAGATGTTGACTGCTCCCTTCTCCTGGAGTTGCTGCAAAGGGAAAGTCATCTTGAGTCAGTTCTGGGAAGGATATTCTCCCAGAGTGAAGTTCCCATTAATGAGAAGTGTGTGTGTGTGTGTGTGTGTGTGTGTATTGTCATCCAGTGGTGACCATTACTCATCACACTGGTAACTGCCACCGCACCACTGGCAGCCCAGCCCGTGGCAGCCCTCCTCCTGGCTTGGTCCCAAAGAAATTTTATTTTACAAAAATAAAGGCAGTAGATGAAGCTGTAACGCTGACAGGGCCTGAGCAGGGAGAAGAGGCTGAACATAAAATAACAAACTGGAAATGAGTTCTAGGGAGGGTTCTAGCAACATCGAAGGAAGCATACTACAGTGGACCACCGGGCCTGCCAGGGGAGCTACACTGGGTAGCAGGGATCTCAGGACCTCCTTGGGCCAGGTCTCTCCTAAGAGAGACAAAGTAAAACAGAAGCAGCTCCATTATCATTCTTTAACTTACTGAGCATGTAGGACTCCACGCCATCTCCCCAGGCTAGTGATGAGTGTGGTGCGAAGAGCCTGGCGTCCACCCTTTCTCAACAAAAGAGAGAGCATCCCTTAGTGCAATAGAGTGATCCTTGCCCACTAACAGGAGACAGGGAGGTGAGATAACCTTGGGTTCCACAGGATACATGCAAGTCTGTTCTCCTGGACTGTGAGGTGTAGGTGGAGAAACTAGCTGTCTATGATTAAGGTCTCAGCAGAGTCTGACTATGCATCAAAAAGTCACCTGCCTGTCCCTGGGCTTGCTCTCCTGTTCTTTGTTCCCCAAATCCAGACCTCTCTATGGCTACTAAGCTCCTTCCCCAGACACTCTTGCTTCCTGGTCTGACTGTCTCTGTCCCTGCTGTCCCCTTCTAGAGCTTCCAGATGCATAGGCTGAAGGATCATGATTTGATGGAAATCTGGAGGAGAGGGTATCATCACTCAAAACATCAAGCCGCACAAACAATAAACTGTATAGCAGATTGTTATGTCTCAGATTAGCACCAAAAATAGCAGGGTCTTTTTATCATGAGGTGCCGGCTAACTAGGATGCCAGTTAATCATTAAAACTTAGAGCAGAGTCTGACAGAGATTTAATTTGACTATGTAAATCTTGGCGGGCTGAGGACATATTGTCCCAGTTGTCAGGTTTATATACACAGCACTCTAATGATGGCTCAGGTTCCTCCTCGTGCTGCTGTTAGGATGTCAAGGGCCATTAGGTCTTGTAAGATAGCCATCCTCATTGTCTTAACTTTTGAATTTAGGAATGAGATCCCATGAATTGTAAAAAAGAACATACTGGGAGTTACTATGGTAAACCATAAAAGAATTTTAATAAAGAATCCAGTGGTGGAATATATTAAGAAGAAATAGTGTAAAGTTATAAGCATTGTAGATATGTAGGTAGATAGATTGACAGATGATTGATTGATTGATAGTGGATAGATACAGATAACATGAATAGACAAATAGATGATAGATAATGGATGGATGGCTAGACAGATGATAGATGATACATTGGTTGAGTGATTGATTGATTGATTGATTGATTGATTGATAGTAGATGAATCCAAAGATGATGGAGAGCAAATAGATATATAATAAATGAATAAATAGATGATAGATAGATAATGGGTGGATGGGTATACAGATGACAGATGATACACAAACTGATTGATTAATAATAGATGCATCAAAATTGGTAGATATAGATAGATATAGATATAGATAGATAGATGATAGATAGATAGATAGATAGATAGACAGACAGATAGACAGATAATAGATTAGATGTATAGATAGGTGATAAAGGGCTGGACGTAGATAAGTAGAAGATAAAAGATGAATCAATAGATGATAGAATAAATAGATACACAGACAGACAGACAGACAGACAGACAGACAGACAGACAGACCACCAGTGATAAAAGGAAGGCAAGAAAGCAACCCAAAATATAAATTAGGTCACAGTTACTGTTAGGTTTAGAAATGGAACTTATCCTTGTATTTAAGACTTTCATTTTCTTTGAAGAGAACTTTTGAGCCTTTTAAAGGATTGCAGCTATAGACGGCCTTGTCTCTAAGATGCCCTTGAAGTTGTAAAGACACTGAAGGGAAAAGTTTTCTTCTAGAGGATAACTTCGTTTTAGTCAGGGTTGGGTAGGTCTTTATTTACCCCGAAAGGTGATAGCAAGCATCAGATGATGTTTCTGTTCTTGACAAGGAAGTATTGGAGTAAAGTCGAATTGTTAATCTTTTGCTTAGAATGCCCCTGTCCTTGCTATTCATTTTTTTTTAAAGGCCTTTGCCTGGTATTTTCCTCTGGGTTTTTACAAAGGCAGACTAGATAGTTAGCAATTCTCTTCCTGGGAAATATGAGTAATGAAGTCCCTTAACTTTTTTCTTATTTACTTAGGACAACAAAAACTTTCTGAACCTATTAACCATGTCCTCACTGGATGGCCTATTCTCTGTTTCTATGTAGGATGAGCGCACATTTAATTTTGAAAAAGAATTAGGAAAGCCGTGACTGCAGCCTCAGAACACACCTTAGCTGCTAGTTTGTAAGCATCCAGGTTTTCTCAGCTACAGAGTCCCAGCTGCAACTTTTACATAAATTTGCTTTTACTTTTACATTGCCTTGCCTGGTCTCTGGAGCTGGGGCAGAACCACAACAATCCACCCAACCACCCCCAAGGACGACCTCCCTCCCCCTGGTCAAAATGCAGCTTTGCAGGGCATCCATTTCCAGATCCAGCCCCTCCAGCTGAAGCCCTGGGAGGAGACAAGGTGCAGCAGGAGCCTCAGGTCCCAAGAAGCCCGGCCAGTACCCATCAGCACTCCACCCTGACAGTCTAAGGCAGAACTTCTCCCACTTCCAGAAGGCTCGCACTAGTCAGTACTCTCTGAAAGGGAGTCACTTCCCTACTGCCTTCCATCACAGTTAACCCTGGCAGAAGGAGTTGCAGATCCAGCTTCACCAGTAAGTGGCAAGTTGAGAAAGTTAGAAACTGGAACAATGAACAATGAACTCCGCACGTGACAAGGAGAGAGAAAACCCGAATGAGAGAAACAAATATAGACTGAGATAGAGACAGAGTTGAGCAGAGATCAAACAACCCCATAGAATCACAGAGATGAAGAGACCCTCAGGCCCCACCGCTAGTTCTCCGGCGGCTAAGGTGCCTATTTAACATATCAAAGCGGATGCTAGCCACCAGTCTGTAACCTGTGCCAGAGTCTGTGCCAGAGTCCTGGCTCCTCTCAGGGCTTCTCACTCAGCCCCCTGCCCTGAACCTTCCCTTCCTCCAGTTTCTGTCATTCCTATATAACTTCAGCCATTTGTTTTACATGGCCTCTTGCTCTCTTGGTCTCCTGATCCTCGACTCCTTCTTTCTTCTTGTTGACTGTCACTCTCCCCCTTTCCCCCACCCCTTTCCCTGACTCAGTTCGCTGGTCTGGTTCAGATGCCTCTGGCTGTTTTCTCACTCATATCTACAACAAACCTTCCGCTCAACCATATCTTGGAGCAGTCAGTCATGCCTCATGTTTTTTATTCATCACAGAGTGTCAGTCTGGTGGTGCAGAGTGACACTTAGACTCTGGGTAGTTTCCTGGTCCCTTATAAAAGGCTGGCTGCCTTCCTGATATGACCTCTGTATTTCTGAAATTTTGTTTTTCTATTTTCGCTCAAGCCAAGTTGGTCTCTGATCATTACACACAAAAGACTCTCAGTCAAAATACCAAAAGTGGATAAGAATCTTGTCCACGATCTGAACCTAGATCTGGGGACCCGAGGCTCTGATCCCAGAGAAAGGATCAAAGTCCTACATCTGCATCTGTGGTGACACATGCAGACCCAAAGCCTACACTCTGTGTTCTGGACGCATCAGAGTCTAAAGTCCCCAGTGACAGGATAGGCCCTTTCCCATGCATCCCTACTGCATCAACCTGAGTGGCACCCGGATGACAGGAATTGTCATCCCCCCTAAATATTGTCTCTGAACTGGTTTTGTTTGCCCTGAGCTTACCAAACAGCACATGATTCTAGGCTTGTCATTGGGAGGCTGGGCACAAGCCAGTGCCCACCCACACCCATACCTCCTTTCTCATTCGTCTAAATAAAAGGGACAAATGTCTTCTCTTTGGCCAAATTCAGCATTTGGCACATCAGATGCCCTGGAGCTATTGAAGAGAGGACAGAGTGTCACTGAGTCACAAGCAGGCTGGGAGACTATTCCCATGAAAGGCAAATGAGGGAAGAGATAATAGAATAAAATCCAAACTGTAAGAGAATCCCACCCTGATTAGGAGATCCAGGATTCTTACACAGACCCTGGCAATTTTTCTCAATAAATCCTTGGCTAAGAAACTAATCCCATCAGTAACTTGGGTCATTACCCACCCCCCCCCCAACCAGGATCAGTTACTCCCATTCACCCAGTACTTCTTCAATAGCTTCAGATCCTATCTTTTGTATGTTGCTACTGCTGTTCACCACATCCTCAAGTTTTCTCCCACAGAGATTAGCAAAAAGTAATTCCCTAGATCCAGGTGTGTTGGTTTACACTAGAAATCACTGCATTTAAGAGGCAGGGGCAGAAGGAATACAAGTTCAAAGCCAGCCTGAGCCACATAGCAAGAGCCTGTCTCAAAATAAATAAAGAATCTCTGGCTTCCCTGGCCACCCTTTTTCTCTAACCTCATCTAATCCTCACACCAGTGGCTGCCCAGTAAGTAATCTATCAAAAGTAGCCCTGCTGTGCCACAGATCAGTCCCCAATAGGAGCACCTATCCTGAGGCCTTATTGCCGGGAGGGAGAGGCAGAGAAAAGCCATAGACCAGGCATGTCTGGGTTCTTGGCATCATATTAAAAAATTGAGACATACATATGGATAGCAAAACGTTTAATTTTAAAAGTTTTTACAAATATCAGCTATGGTCAGCTTCATCCCAAAGATACAAGGAAGATTCAACATATGTAAATCAATAAATGAAATAATCTACTACATAAATGACCTCAAGGACAGAAACTACATGTTAACCTCATTGGATGCAGAAAAACCCTTTGTTGGGGAAGGAACTAACATTCCTTCATGATAAAAAGGTCCTGGAGAATCTATCTATAAATACAGGGAACCTACCTCAACATGATAAAGGTAACATATAAGAACCCCACAGCCAATATCTTGTTAAACGAAGAAAGATTCAAAGTATTCCCACTAAAATCAGGAACAAGCCCTCTCTCCACTCCTGTTAAGCAGTGCTTAAGGTCCTAGCCAAAGCAAGAAGACAAGAGAAGGCGATAAAAGAGATAAAAATAGAAAAGGGAGAAGTCAAAGAATCCTATTTGCAAATGATAAGATTGTATATGTAAATAAAATAAAATAAAGATTCCACCAGAACTCTCCTAAAGCTGATAAACACATTCATCAAAGCAGAGGATACGAAATTAATACACAAAATCAGTAGGCTTCCTAAACACCAATGACAAACATGCCAAGAAAGAAATCAGGGAAACAGTCTCATTCACAATAGCCTCAAAAATACCCTGACCAAGTGAAAACTCCTTCAATGGAACTTGAAGAAACTGAAGAAAGTCACTGACAAAGATATCAGAAAATGGAGAGATGCTCCCCCTGCCCCTTCCCATGTTCATGAACTGGTAGGAGTGACATTGTAAAAAGGCCTTCTGCAAACAGTCTACAGATTCAACGCAATCCCACCAAATTCCTCAATTGAAAAAATGATCTCAAAATTCATTTGGAAACACAAAAGAACCAGGATGGTCAAAGCCATCCTGAACAATAAAGGCTCTGCTGGATGGATCACCAGCCCTAATTCAAGTTCTACTGCAGAGCCATAGTAATAAAGCCAGCATGGTTCTGGTGTGGAAACAGACACGCTGGTGAACGGAGAAGATTTAAAGACCTGGATCTAAGCCAATGCTCTTCCACTCAAAAAATACACATTGGAAAAAGACAGCATCTTCAACAAATGGTGCTAGCCAAGCTAGATAAACCACATGTAGGAAAATGAAACTAGATTCCTATCTCTCTGCTTACAACTCAACTAGAAATGCACCAAAGACCACAACATCACCCCCGATGCTCTGAATCCATAGAAACTGTAGAGCACACTTTAACTTAAGGACCATTAGCACTGGGACCAATAACTGATAAGCAAGAAGCAAGAGACTTCCTGGACAGAGGACACATCATTTGAGTGAAGAGACAGTCTACAGAATAGGGGAAAAATCTTTTCCAGTCATACATCTGGCAGAGGTTTAATATCTACACTATACAAAGAACTAAAAAACCCTAAATATCAAGAAAAGAAACAACCCAATTTTAAAATAAAACATGGAACCAAATTTTTAAATTTTTTCAAAAAAAAAAAGAAATACAAATAGACAAGGAAATTTTTTATAAATATTCAACACCCTTAGACATCAGGAATATACAAATTAAAACTCCTTTGAGATCTTATTCTACCCCAATCATAATGGATCTGATATTTTTTTAAAATGACAGTAAGTGTTGGTATGGCTGGGCAGAAAGAGGAACACTTATTTGTTGCGGGTGGAAGCACAAACTTGGGGCAGCCACTGTGGGAATCAGTCTGGAGATTCCTCAAAAAGCTAGAAACAGCTCAACCATGTGACCCAGGCTATGGCATGCCTGATCATACACCCAACGGCTAGGAAATGGAGACAGCATGGACGTCCATCAAATGGTGACTAGGTAATGAAAATGTGCTAGATTCACACAACAGAATGTTATTGGCTGTAATGAAGAATAAAATTATGAAATTCACAGGTAAATGGGTAAATTCACAAGTAAATTCACAGGAAAATGGAAACAGCCATTCTGAGTGAGGGTATACCCAAACCCAGAAAGAGGACTGCTGCAGATTCTCTCTTGTACATCAATGCTGGCTTTGAACCTTTAGATACACATAATTAAAGTGAAGTGCCCATAGAAGGCTGGAAACTCTCAGGGGGCTATATGGAAGGTTTCCAGGAACAGGAGAGATTTCCAGGAATGGGGTATATTTCATGGAATAGGGGGATAGAATATAGGTGGTAGGAAGTGGGAGAGGACAATAAAGGAACAGCAAGGGATAAATGGAGTGTGGGGTAGGAGAGGAGGGGAGGGAGCACAAGGAAGGGCAACTAACACCAAAGGCTTTGGAAATGCCATATAGGAACTTGCTACTATAGAGGTCTCCTAAAATGTATGCATATGTGCTTATAGAAAGGACTTAAATAGAACTACCCTATGCAGAGGAATGATGACTCCCTCAGACACCATTGGCTACCAAACAAAAAGCCAGGTGCCAGGCATAGTTACCTATTTCCAGGTTTCTAGTCAATGAGGTTCCATGGTCCTCCCCCCCCCCCCGGGGGGGGGAGGGGAAATGTTATAGGCTATTGGTATCTCCTTGATACTCTCCAGCACTTGATAGTAAAATTACATCTCTGAAGTGAGAGAAATCAAGCAGGCGGTATATTCCTTAGGAAATATGTTGAGGGTGAGTTTCCATTTCCTAGCTGTTGTGAATAGAGCAGCAATGAGCACGATGAACAGGTATCTCTGTAATAGGATATACAGTTCTTTGTATGATCAGGAGTGGTATAGCCTGGGGTCACATGGTAGAGCTATTTCTAGCTTTTGAGGTGAGCGTGATGCTCTAGGGGCAGTGGGTAGATAGAGCAAGTGCACCAGATAAGAGGAAGGCAAACTGCAGAATGCAATGGGGAGAGGTTTCCGTGCCCCTGGACACAGATGAAAGAATGCAGGCCTTGGGAAGCAGAAGGAAGAGGACCATCTGTGGAGACAGTGGCTGAACAGGAAGGCTGGGGGCCTTAGAAGACGAACAATGGGACAATGTTGCCACAAGGTAGGCTAAGGGATTTGAAGACACACGGTGTTGAATACTGAATATTACTAGGTTGAAAATATGTGTTCTTCTGGGTGCGGTGACGCAAGACTGTAATCCAAGAACTCAAGAAGCTGAGGAAGCAAGATCAAGGGTTCAAGGCCATCCTGGGATACTTAGTGTGGCCCTGTGTGGGGGAAGGGAGAGAGGAAAGAAGGGAGAGAGGAAGGAGAGGAGGGAAGAAAAAGAGAGGATATTGGGTATCTTGACTCATGCTGCTTTGTGCTGTAACACACATATGTTCACACACACACACAGCCTCCCTTGGAAAAGGTGTTAAAGAAAGAAGTGGGCTCCAGTCACTTTCTTTAAATAGTAAGTAAAGGTCTACGGCTCCAGGCAGGCTCAAAAGAACTGAATTGAAATTCTGATAGCTTTGGGGACCTCTGAGACTGGCCAGCTCATGTTTAGGGCAGTTCTCTCTCACAAAGCACCGGCAAGGAGAAGACTATCAAAAGTGTTCAACAAAGAGAACTCACTGTGGTTTCGAGAAAGCTATAAGAGGCTGGAGACTCATGAGAGTGCAGAGCACTGACAAGATTCTCCTTAGAAAGGATAGGAGAACAAGAGAATTAAAAACAAAAAATCTCTGCATGCTGGAGCAGGGGAGGACCTAGGGGGATATCTGGACTTCAGCAGCAAGTTCAAACTCTGAGTCTGCTCTGATCTGCCTGGAGCGCTGCCTTGAGAAGAATTCCAAGGCTCTCTCTACCTTCAGCAAGAAAGAGTCAAATGATTGATTAATATTGTCTGCCACTGGCATAGTTACAGAAATGGTGGTCTGTGTGCTATACCGTGTTGTCCCTAACCTAGCCAATTTTTCTTTCTGTAGATGGGATAGAGAAGAAAAACAAAGAGAGAAGCTTTCACAAGGTCACTTCATAGCTAGTCAAGTTTGGCATCAAAGACCAGGCTCTTCTTTGCCCCATGGACCCCTCCTTTTCTTGTTGCTGTGACAAAATATTCTGATAAAAGCAACCCAAGAAAGAAAATGTTTGTTCTAACTCAAAGCTCATAGTATAGTCCACCACAGTTGGAAAGTTAAGGGAGCAGAGCTTGATGGATGGTCACATCCATCATCACAAATTGAGAGAAATGAATACATACCGATCGATGCTCAGCTTCCAGGATCCCAGATAGGGAATGGTACCACCCACGGTGGACTGGTCTTCTCACTCCATCTAACTCAGCCCGAGTCCCATCTCCCAGGTGATTCTGAATTCTGACAAGGAACACTAACCATCACAGGACATTATTGAATTTGCCTGGTGAAAGAGGCCATGTAGGAGCACAGACCATGCCTCCACACGGTGCAAGCATAACTTTGTTTCAGGAACAGGCTTTTCCCAGGCAGTCTCTTTGTTCACTTGGAGGACACACAGTATCCAAAGGATGGCAGACTGGGATAACGTTTTGGTGTCACCCTAATCAAGCAAACACTAGGTGAAGGGGGAAAAACATTCCCATGTGTCTTAGTTTGGGTTGCATTGCTGTGAAGAGACACCATGACCAAGGCAACATTTAACTGGGTCTAGCTTACAGGTTCAGAGGTTCAGTCCATTATCATCAAGGCAGGAGCATGGCAGTGTCCAGGAAGTCATGGCACGGAAGGAGCTGAAAATTCTACATCTTGATCTGAAGGCCTCCAGGAGAAGACTGGCTTCCTCAGGCAGCTAGGAGTAACATAGCTCTCAAACCCTATCACCACAGTGATGCACTTTCTTCAACAAGGCCACACCTCCTAATAGTGGCATTCCCTGGACCAAGCATATTAAAACTACCACATTCTACTCCCTGGCCCCCCAAAGGCTTGTTCAAACACAGGAGTCTGTAGGGGCCATACCTAGCCATAGCATAATTTAGTCCAACTTCAAAAATTCCCATAATCTATCACAGTCTACCAATGTTTAAAAGTCTAAAGTTCAAAGTCTCTTTTGAGATTCAAGCAATCTCTTAACATAATCCGCCCCCCCCCCCAAATCAAAACTAATGAACAAATCACATACTTCTAACATATCATGGCACAGGATATACATTCCAATTCCAAAACGTCATAGTGAGGAAATACTGGACCAAAGCAAGATCAAAACCCAGCTGGGCAAATCCCAAACTATGCATCTCCATGTCCAATGTCAGGGCGCTCCTCAGATCTCCAACTCCTTTCATCCTTGTTGTCTGCTGTTGGCAGATCTGGCATTCAGCAGCAACAAACTTTGTTCTCTTGGGCTGGTTCCACTCCCTGTTAGCAGCTTTCTTTGGCAGGTATCCCATGGTTCTGACCTCTCTAACATCTTAGGGTATGTATCCAAGGCAACTTCAACTTTACAGGTTCTTGTTCTAGTGGCTGGGATCCACACATGATCGTCTGGGTGTCCTCCAAAGGCCTTGGGTCACTTCTCCAGCTCTGTCCTCTGTAGCACTCTAGGCTCTGGTTGACTCTACTCAGCTGCTACTGCTGCTGTTCTTGGTAGTCACCCATGGGTCTGGCATCTTGAATACACTGGAGTCTTCCGCTGCAACTAGACTTCACCAATAGTCTCTCATAGGCTCCCTTCATGGCGCCAAGCCTCCGCTGCTCTCCATGACCCCCTCATGCCTTCAACACCAGAACCACGTGGTTGATTCTCACACATTACCAAGTCCAGTTGCAGCACAAGATACACCCTTGGCTGTCTCTGGAAAACAGTTTCTTTGTGCTCTCAGAAAACACTTCCCTTAAAATTTTACCTTGGTGATGCTGGTCTCTTTTTAATCACCACTAATTTCATAGCTCCAGCTAACCAGCATCAATTGCAGAAGTAATCCCTTCTATTCTTGACTCTAAAGCCAAAGCCACCTGACTGAAGCTGCCAAATTTCTGCTGCTTTCTGGGATGGGAACATGGCCCTCTTGTTCTATTACATCTTCACCAGCGTTCTGTTTTCTAATGGTTTTCTTCCTTACATAAGCTTGACTGCTCTGAAATTTGTTCTGTAGACCAGGCTGACCTTGACCTCGGAGATCTACAGGCCTGTGCCTCCTTAATTCTGGAATTAAAGGTGTGTACTACCATGTCTGGACCTAAACTTTTCATGGCCACTGTTCCTCAAGATCCAAATCAAAAAAGCTTGTGTCTTCCAGCCTCAAGATCTGGATCATAGGTGTGCCCTCCAATTCTGTATTATAGTCCATTACAGATTAAATGTCAAAATGAAAACAATAGCGAGGTAATAATGCCTAGCATAATATATAACTGTTCCTTGTTCATCTGCAAATGCATAGACAATAAACTTAGCTGGGTGGGACCTTGCCCCAGGGTCAATACTTCCTTAACCTGTTTAATAACCTTGAACACAGGATTTACCTCCATTGCACTTCCTGGTGCTCCTTTATTATTTGGACCATACATTTTGTACTTTTTCTTTTTAAGCTTGCTACGCTTGATCAAAACACTCTTCATGAGAATAAACCAGAGGACAAAGTCTATGCTGGGTGTTTCTGAGACTTCCTTTGTCAATGCAATTAATATAAATCTGTTCAACTTAGCCTCTGGCAGATATTTCTTTCTTTCTTTTTTTTTACAAGTATTTTTTTTTAATAAGAAATGGACAAAGCCAGCTTTCTTTTCAGAATAAAACTGCAGAACAAATGGAAAAAATTGCGTTATTTAACCTTTACAAGTTTGACCCTCCACATATAATGTAACCAAGTTTACATTTTTAAACAGCCCTTCTACATACATTCCATCTTCTCAATCTTGGTTCCAAATTTTATCTTCATTCCCAATTACACTCTGGCAGATTTTTCAAACAAAGGCAAAAAACAGCAACATTCTTCACTGAAACATCATAAGAACTATCTGCAGAGTTCAAATCACCCTCATTACCACCATCTTCCATATTCCTACTAAGATGGCCCCTTAAGTCCCACTTAAAGTATCCCATGGCTTTCCAAATCTGCATTCCTCCAAACAAAAACATGGTCAGGCCTATCACAGCAATACCCCAGTTCCCAGTACCGACTTCTGTCTTAGGGTTTTCATTGCTGTGAAGAAACACCATGACCAAGACAACTCTTTTTTTTTTTTTTTTTTTTTTTTTTGGTTTTTCGAGACAGGGTTTCTCTGTGTAGCCCTGGCTGTCCTGGAACTCACTTTGTAGACCAGGCTGGCCTCGAACTCAGAAATCCTCCTGCCTCTGCCTCCCAAGTGCTGGGATTAAAGGCATGCGCCACCACCGCCTGGCGTCAAGACAACTCTTGTAAAGGACATTTAATTGGGGCTGGCTCACAGGTTCAGAGGTTCAGTCCATTATCATCAAGGCAAGAGCATGGCAGCATCTAGGCAGACATGGCATGGGAAGAGGTGAGAGTTCTATGTCTTGATCTGAAGGCCTCCAGGAGAAAACTGGCATCCTCAGGAAGCTAGGAGGAAGCTCTCTCAAAGCCCACCCCCACAATGACACACTTCCTTCAACAAGGCCACACCTACTCCAACAAAGCCACACCTCCTAATAGTGCCACTCCCTGGACCAAGCATATTCAAACTACCACACCAAGATCCAGAAGAAAAGAGGCAGGTTGACCCAGGCATTCCTGGCTGGCCTTGTTGCAGTCATATTCATTCGCTCTGCAAATACATTTGAGAACCACGGCATTCTCAAGGCATTTCCATTACAGAGAGGGCAGAACCCCACAATGAACAACGGCTAATTATGCAATTAGTTCCTCTGAGATAAATGCCAGGCTGGTAGGAGTGCTTGGAGTCAAACAGCCTGGGATCTGATGTCATCTGGGAGGCTTTCTAAGGAAGTGACATTTATGCTGAGACAGGGGGACTAAAACAGGAGATGCTGATGGACGGGGGATGAGGGAGAAAGCAAGAGGAAGAAAGTTGGCAGAGCAGAGGGCCGGGGGACACAGCTGCGAAGGGCCTAAGAAGGAAAGAGTCCCTCCACACAGGAGGAAGTGACGATCTAAAAGTCAGAAGGGCTTTTCTTTGTCGGGTGGTTACTGTCAGAGAAGAGTTAGGAACCAGCCAAGCCTAAGAGGGGCAGGGAGGGAACAGCAACCTCACCCTACATGTTCTCTTACCTGCGGTGTTCAGATGTTCCACAGGACTCAGCCCTCTGGACTGATGGCTCACACAGCTGAATCAGTGGACACCAGGTTAGCCCTCATCCCACACTCAGCCCCACAGGCAAGTGCACTCCTGAAGCTAGCTGAGTATGGCCGTACTGTCCTCACAGCCCTCAGCAAATAAGCCACACTTACAGTAGGCAGCATCCATGAGAACCAACTGGATCTCTCCTGTTCAGAGGAGTCATCAGGGTGACCAAAGTCTCTTTGTCTGATGCACTCCCCGTGTTGTTGCTTCTCCTGCCAGGGGTGAATGGCCCACACTTTGAATAGCAAAGAACCAGCGAGCAAGTTGTCAAAGACTAGTATTAGGATCCTGGGGCAAACTGAGAAGAGAGAGAGAGAGAGAGAGAGAGAGAGAGAGAGAGAGAGAGAGAGAGAGAGAGAGAGAGAGAGAGAATCAATGGAAAATGATTTTGTTTGATTAACTGCAATCCTGTTGGATTATCTCCCACTGAGGGCCAGGGCTTTGCATGCTGGAGACAGATAAACATGACAGAGTTGATGTCAACAGAACAAGGCTCACAGAACCTGGCAGAACAGAGGAGCACACACACAGCCACCCAGGTCATGCAGAAAAATAAGAGGGAAGCCGTGGAACCCAGTGCTGACGTGTGCTGAACAGGAAATCAAGGCAGACAGCTAGGGAGAGGGGACATCTGCAGAGGAATGGGACTTCACTATGTGGAAGAAGCAAGCAGGAGAACCAGATTGACCCCAACCAACTAACAGATAATATAGAAATCAAAGTGGAAAGAGCAGCAATGTGAGGTCCCGAGGTTCCTGAAGGCCTCGGGAAAGAGAGAGTTAAAGCGGACAGCGCTAGACTGTGGATCCCATGTCCTTTATACTGGTTCTTGAATGGCAGGCTAGAGAGGAGGGAAGACAGACAGAATAGGTTTTACAAAAAAGAAAAAGGGAGGCCCCATGGGACAGTCTAGGTTACCTGCCTACTCTCGGGTTCCACAGCCCCCATCCAGTCAGCCAGACCTAGCTAACCATGCACCTTGGGGAGGAAGCAGGAGTCAGAAGCCCTGCCTATCCATACACAGCAGCTTTCTGTTGTTCAGGCTTGGGTAACAATGCCCAAGGTCAAACTTCAAACTCTACCTGCTGGGCAAGATGCTATAGTGGGCTTTCAAAAAATCCAGGAGACCAGAAGCGACATCCACAAAGAGTTCAGTGAAGGAGATAGGGAAGAAAGCTATGGTTACAGTCTAGACCAGTGGTTCTCAACCTGTGGGGTGCATGACCCCTTTTGTCAAGCCTCTATCTTCAAAAATATTTACATCATGACTCATAACCGTAGCAAAATTAGAGTTATGAAGTAGCAGCAGAAATAACTTTGTCATTGGGGGTCACTGCACCTGAGGAGCTGTATTAAAGGGTCGCAGCATTAGGAAAGTTGAGAACCACTGGTCTAGACACTGATGGTTGTCAGTCCTTACCACTCCCATCTCTGACACACGAATGGTTGGAATGTGCTTTTAAGGGGCTACAAGACAAAATAGCTAGCAGAAAAAAAGGGAAGCCCCCCCATGATCCGCGCAGCTCCCCACCTGAAAAAAAAACTTCACCTCATACCACAGTCACCACAGCTTAAAGGCATTAGGCCATGCCTGTGGCCTATGTGTCAATCAGGCCCCAACAGGACCCAATAGGATTTATCCCATTCCCAGGGGCACACAGCCACCATCTAGCCCGGGTGCCAGCTCTGCACTGGCCTGTGCGCTTGGTGTGAAAACTCTGCATATATACTAGGTTGCTGGCTTTGAGTCTCTACTTGGCGTATTTCCCAGCTAGTCTCAGGCAGAGACCCCACTGAACTCCCCTTCCATCTGGGGGAATTTAACTGCAGTTGCTGGGACCTCATCTACAGTTATTCCATGGGCAGCCTAACTGGGTTGTTAGCTTCATTTACCCATGGTTCTTATAGACTGGAGCCTTCCAGTAACCCTTGCTTAAAGCCAAATCAAGATCCTGAACTTTTCCTACAGGTGCCCTGGCACCCACAGGGGGTGTCCCTTCTAGCCCTCGGCCCCAAGCTCCCGAGAGCCTCCTGGATTCCTGGCCCTGCCTCTGGCTGCCCTGGCTGCCCATCCCAGCTCTCTGGGGCTCTCCCATTTCTCTGGATCTCTGTCTTATCTGCCTCTCTTCTGTTCTTCATCAGCGTCCCTGTATTTGGCTTCCTTTGTGTGTCCTGTGTCTCTGGCAATCTTTGCTGACTCCCTGTCTGGGGCTGTTTCTCCTCACCACTATCTTTCTCTCCCGAAGAAAAGCCCTCTACCCTTTGCTGATGGCTTTGGTTGTCACTTGCAAGGGCACAGATGCTCAATAGCGTCAGCACATTCCTTGTCACCTCTCTATTGTCCTGGTGACAGACTGTCATTGCTAGTCTATCCTTCAGGGACAGCATGGAGACAGTGTTCTTTGTCTCTTCCATCAGCAATGACTGTGTTTTCCCTTCCAGCCCTCCCTCTAATCCTACAGATGTGAGCAACATCTGGGGGTCAAGGGAGGAAACTCGAGATCAGGGCAGGAGGGAACCCCAAAAGCCGAAGAGAGGAGCCTCATTAAAAGGCCTGAGCACCTCCTTCCTCAAGGCTTAACACAAGCAGGGAGATGAGCAAGAAGCCAGTACACATTGTTCATGAAAGCACAGGTGAGGTGAGGTAGGAGAAACAGGATCAGCCTCCTAAGGTCATATGTCACATGCTGGGAAGCCCAGTGAGCTAAGAGGGCCGCTTTCTTGACAGTATTGTGGGTCCAGACTGTGACACACCCACTGATCTGCCCTGGTGATCTCTGGTGGATGAACCTGCGTTTGGGGTTCAGTCCTTCACTCTTGGCTGTCCTCTTGGATGTCCCATGTGGCGCTTCCCTGCAGAAAGAGTAGAGTCCCCCAATTCTCTGACATCATACTTCAGCTAATGGAGTGTGCGAAGAAATGACAGGAGTCACTTATGTAACAAGAGCTTCTAGGGCTGTCATGTGATCAGTGGATCATGGCCTCCTTGAGTTGGGGACAGTTCTCTTCTCTCCTCCCCTCCCTCCTCCCACTGGGAATAGGTCTTGCAAAGCAGAGATATGGTTTCTGCCATTCAGAGCGTAGGTAAAATGAAGGGAGCACTTTGTGTGTGTGTGTGTGTATGCGTGTGTGTGTGTGTGTGTGTATGGGTATTGTGTGCTACACATGTACATTTGGAGGCCACAAGAATATGCCAACTGTCTTCCTCTATCACTCTGTGCCTTTTTCCTTTAAAAAACGGTCAGTTACTGAACTTCAGCTAAGCTCAATGGTCAGCAAGGCCCTAAATCTGCCTGTCTCTGTTCCCCAATGTTAGGGACACAATCACCCACAGTCATGGCCAGATTTTTCATGGAAGCTGGAGATTAGAACTCTGGTCCTCATATTTATAGATCAAGCACTCTTTCCCAGTGAGCCATTTTCCCAGTCCCTGAGGGTTATTTGTTACTGGGGTACAACCTTCTGAGCACTGCAACATTTCATGCCCTATATACTACTCATATGCTGGTAGTTCCTATACATCCTCAGACCAACTCCTCTGAGCTTCAGGCCCATATACGCAACATCCTTCTCATCTTCACCAGGGTATCTAACAGGCCCATCAAAGACAATTTTTGATTTTACACCACTCTTACAAACCTGTTCCTCTTTGGATTCCAAATGAGCTACCTGATTTACTTCCAAAATCTTTAGTCTACATTCCATTATCTCTCATCTGTCTGTCTTCAACAGCCTGCTAATAGGCCTTTCCACTTCCATTCACAGCTACCAGGGTGGTCTTTCTACAAGGTTTATCGGCTCACATCATCACCTTGCTCAAAGGCTTTCCATAGCAACTAGAATTTTTTAAAAAAGAAATTTTTACCAAAGCCAACCCTTGACATGGTATTCAGCCCACTAGAAAAGATAATGAGGGTGATGTGTGATGCTCATGCTGATGGTGATGGAGACAACTGTGATGGTTATAAACATATATGTATGACAAGCATAAACTCCAGCCATATACACAACACCTACAGTATTTTTAACAGTAGCACAAAATGACTAAAAAGAGAAAGATCATTTGATTGCATTCAAATGGGACTGCTGTCTGTATTAAGCCTGTGCTGGGTATCATGGAAGGACACACAGAAACCAGAGACTACCTCTCTCTACTTAGTTTGATGGTAGAGATGCGGAGATATGGAGTCCTCCTGGTCTGATGCTGGATACAGTGATACCCTTCAGGGTGCTCTCAATATGATGAGGACCTCACTGGTCACCTTTAAAGTATTAGTCAAGATGTCTTCCCTCTGGCTCCTCCAGTCCTCAGGACTCACCTTGCAAAAGTTACTTTTATTCACCTGATGTAATTGTCTCCAATTGTCTTGGAGGCTTTCTGCTGAATAAACTCACCCTTTCTAGTTCTTTCTAAACTCTGGCTGGCTGGTTCAACTCAGCTGTTCTGGCTCAAACTCTTCTCTAAGCTGACTGATTCAATATGGCTTCTCTTAGTTTCTCTCTGAACTGCTCTGCTTGGCCTCAAACTAACTCTGGCAATTTGTTCTAATCTGTCTCTGTCTCCTTATTCTCTGGCTTCAACTGTCACTGCTGACCTACACCTCTCTCTCTCTCTCTCTCTCTCTCTCTCTCTCTCTCTCTCTCTCTCTCTCTCTCTCTCTCTCTCTCTCCTCTTCTCCTCTCCTCTCCTCTCCTCTCCTCTCCTCTCCTCCTCTAAGTTACCTCTAACTCCTCTCTCTGAGTTGGGTGTACCTCTCTCTGACTTATTCTGTCAAATCTTTATCTAATTCATTACTTTGTCTGTCACTCAATTGGACATCACTTTCAAACATGGCTGCTTCCTTCTACAAATGAACCTTCCCTACATTGCTTGGGATTAAAGGTGTATACTGAGGGAGTGCCTGTATTCCAACCAGAACAGCCATGTTGCTGCTTTAAATTCTGAGTTTTAGGAGACCTCAACTTGAAGATATAGTCTTCCTTTACCTCTTTTCCATTGGGTTCTGTGGTAGTTAGTCTGACTGCCAACCTGCCAGAATTTAAAATCACCTAGGGGACACACCTTTGGGTGTGTCTGTGAGGATGTTTCCAGAGAGGTTTGACTAAGGTGGAAGACACACCATGAGTGTGAGTAGCAGCATCCCACAGACAAAGGTCACCACACTGAATAAATGGCAGAAAGGCAGGTGAGCACCAGCATTCATCACTCCCTGCTTCCTGATTGCAGACAGTATGAGCAGCTGCGTCTCTCACCACCATGTTTGCCCCACCATGAGCTGCGTCTCTCACCACCATGTTTGCCCCACTATCCACCTCCAAACTGAGCCAAAGTGAATCCTTCCTTAATTTTCTTTGGTCAGGTACTTTGTCACAACAAGGAGAAAAATAACTAACTCCAGCATGCTACCTTCATTAGTGTCTTATTGGGTTTTATTGCTGTGAAGAGATACCATGACCATGACAACCCTTACAAAGGAAACCATTTCATTGGGGCTAGCTTACAGTTGCAGAGGTTTAGTCTATCATCATCATGGCAAGAAACATGGCAATATGCAGGCAGACATGGTGCTGGAGAAGGAGCTGAGAGTTCTCCATCTTGATCCACAGGCAGCAGAAGGAGACTGTGCCACACTGAGCATAGCTTGAGCATAGGAGACCTAAAATCCTGCCTCCATAGTAATACACTTCCTCCAACAAGGCAATGTCTCCTAATAGTGCCACTCCCTATGGGCCAATCATTCACACACATGAGTCAATGGGGGCTAAACCTATTTAAACCACCAAAAGTAGATAATTCATAGTCATCAGGATATTGCCTTCTCTGTCCCTAAGGTACTTATTAGACTGGTTTGAAGACAGTTTGAGAAGTTTGAATTTTACTCTTCCCTGTGGAGAGGTGACTGTCTAGGACCTCAGTTCAGAAATAACAGGGATCAAGGAGTAGGCTCAGCCATCCATCAGTACTGGTTTTTCCACTGGCAGTGACTGACTAGCTCTCCAACCATCAGACTGTGAATTCTATTAGTGCGATCTTCCTGTAACTGCACTTGCAGTTTCTTCCTGCTGAGAAACTAGCCTTTTGCAGGGTAAGTACACATTCCATTCTGCACACCAATGGATTTCAATGATCATCACAGCCTTCAGGTCTTATGTTGATCTACCAAAGAATGTTAGACGTAGGTTAGGCTTGGCACAAGGTACTAAGCTGTGGAGCTCTGGGGCTCTGGGCTTCCGGAAGGTTCCCATACAAAAATGTCTCCCCTTTTATCAAGCTGTCATGGTAGAGTCTGGGAAGATGGCTCAATTAGTAAAGTGCTTGTTAACACAGGCACAGGGACCCAAGTTTGCCTTCTCAGCAGCCACATAAAGGCTGAGTATGGCAGCGCTCATGTGGAATCTTGGTGCCAAGGAGGCAGAGACAGGCAGATCCCTAGAGTTTATTGTCTAGTGAGTCTAGATGAATCCATGAGCTCCAAGTTCTGTGAGAGACTTTGTCTCAAATACTAAGGTAGAGAGTAACTGAGGAAGGTGAAAATTGACATCATCCTCACACTTTCATACATATATTAACATGCACACGCGCGCGCGCACACACACACACACACACACACACACACACACGATTGGACCAAAGGCTTTTCTACCTTTCACCATAGACACACCCTGTGCCATCACTCAAAACATACCACATGGCATCATTAACCTCTGTTGTCACTTGGTATCACCATAGCTGTGTCTTGCAGCATGACATTGTGTCTAAGCAGATGTATCTTTTAATTTCACATTCAGCTTGTTTACAGGATGGTTTTCAAATTACAAAACTAATATATGCTGATTGTAACAGCTGAAACGTGCAATTGAACAATTTATAAATTATAGCTTTCCCAGGTACCCTCCAGATGCCTCTCCCCTGATGTAAGCAACATTAACATCCTGTCACGTAACCTTCAAGTGGACAAACTCCTAGGAATAATTTGAGCAGTCCCTAAAATCATTAGTACAAAACTCTGCCACAGAGCATAATGGCTCAAGCCTGTGATCTCAACAGTCTGGAGGCTAGGGCACAAGAATTAACATAAGTTTGAGGCCATCTTGGGGTATATAGTGACTTTCAAGCCAGCCTTTCCTATAAACACTTGTCTTTAAAAAAAAAATAACCATCTGCCATGAAACAATATTTCTTTTTTTCATCCACAAGTTAGCTTCAGAGGCTCCCTGGCTTGTCAACAAGGAAGAAATTTCAGAGTTGCACAGGTACCAAGTATTTCCCATGCAACAGGACATGGTAACTAATACCTTGAGGAAGGATGGACACCTGCGGTGAGCACAGACCACAGGCTAGGGTGCTGGGATGATTTTCAGAGATGGTAAAGTGTCACAACTAAGATCATGCTACAGGTTGACGGCACATACCTGCAATCCTAGCATTTGAGAGCTGAGGAAAGCGACCAGCCTGGGTTACAAAGCAAATATTAGGCCTACCTGTGCTATGTATGAACCCCTGTCTCAAAATAAAAACTCGAAAATAAACAACCATGCTAAGTGGGGTGTAAACATCCCTCTACCCCATCCCTCTGTCACCTGTGTGTGCTCAGGCGATCCCTCTCTAAAGCCCAATTTACTCATCTGGAAAAGAGAGACATCACATCTGTGTGTGAGCTGAGGTCCCGTTCAAAACACAGAAGCCACTCCAGGCAAACCAAGCAGAAAGGCTGAAAGGAACAAGGCGGGGGAAGGGGGGGCAGGGGCGGGGCAGAAGCTCCCCAGTGCTTGGGGAAGCCTCTGCACTGCCTCACCCTCGCCCTCACAGCAGACTTCCCCATCAACCCACCAGCCACCCATTACATAGGTTTCTTCTGAGACTAACTAAAACAATGCAGGTTGGTGGCTACAGAGATGGCTCAGGCAGTGAAGTGCTTGGAGAACTTGATCCTCAGAAGCCATGTGTTAAAGGTAGGCATAATAGCAGACCTCTGTAATCCCAGTTCTGGGAGACAGGTAGATCCCTAGGGCTTGCTTGATGGCCAGCCTAGTCTACCTGGCATTCTAAACCAAGTGAGAGACTCTGTCTCAAAAGAAAAATGTCTAAAGGCTCTCTCTCTCTCTCTCTCTCTCTCTCTCTCTCTCTCTCTCTCTCTCTCTCTCTATCTCTATCTATCTATCTATCTCTATCTCTCTCCCCTCTCTCTCCTCCCCCTCTCTTTCTTACACACACACACACACACACACACACACACACACACTACAACCTGGGGCTTGGCACAGAATGTTCAGCAAGTAGAAGTAATTATAACCCTTTGTATAATTTGGATGCTGGAACACAGGACTCCCCACCCAGCCCAGCCCAGCACACCCACCTCACTTAATCTTTCAGAGAACCCTAGGCACCAGGGCTCCAGCCAGAACCTTCCATGGCTCAGCAGGTCCTACCATTTCTTTTCCAGATCCGATTATAATGGCAACATTTGTAAACCGCAGATCCCTTAATTCCCCATAAGTACACATCCTGGCTGAAGTATTCAAATCCATTACACTGAGAGACATGGACTAAATTACTTCTTGGTTCTTCTTGCTTGGTATTTAGTCTGTGGTGATTGTACCCCAAATCAACAGGGAGGGAGGAGGGTGCAAGAGAGAGCACATTACCCTACAAGTGTATCTTGTCAATCAAAAGATCCAGTAACATGCACATTCATGAGTGAGCTGTCTGTCACTATCAACCACTACTACCCAACACTTCAGGAGAATGAAACGTTTTCCACCCAAATTAATTTTTAAAAACCCAAATTGTATGCAGACTCCACTCCCTGAGACTTAAGTTCAAACCATTCCACAGGCAACAAAATTATCCTTGTAAAGAACTCCAATTGATTGGACTTCAAAATTCAAAATTCAATTGTGGAAAATTAACTAGGTTATAAGGCACAAAGCCTTTTGCAGTCCGCCCAACTCTGAAGCACAAGCCAAACATCACATGTTCACAGGTCAGCGCTTCCTGCAAAGAAATCCATTTCACAAACAAGCCTAGGGTAACCACACAGGATGGGCAGAGCCAGATCCTGATTAACGACAGGCCCCATGCCATCGCAGCCTCAATGAGGAGGGCAAAGCTAACATTTGGGGGAACAGCATTAATTGTGAAATTGCAATACTCGACAGGGAAAACAACCCAATTTAAGCTCATTCTCTATTTAGTTTGAATCTACTTAGCTCCTTTAAGTTTGTTCCATGTTGCTCCCTGAGCCCTTTGGAAACAAGCCCCCTGGTTGCCCATCACAACTGTCTCCTTTCCCTCAATGACTTTGAGAGGAGCTTAACACCCCAACCCCCACTTTACCATGATACTTTTCAAGGGTGTCAGTATCTTGAACAGACTCTTAAGAGGGCAATCGCATGGTAGCACATACCTTTAATCCCAGCACTCAGGAGGCAGAGGCAGAGGCAGATGAATTTCTGAGTTTGAGGCCAGCCTAGTCCACAGAGTGAGTTCCAGGACAGTCAGGGCTACAGAAAGAAACCCTGCCCAGAAGAGGAAGGAGAAGCGGGGGGAGGGGGGGGAAGAAGAAGAAGAAAAAGAGGAGGAGAAGGAGGAGGAAGAGGAGAAGAAGGTGGCAATTGCATTAGTGGCTTTTCTTATTGCTGAAAAAAAACCATTTAAACCATTATAAAGAAAGAAGGGTTGGGCCAGGACATGACTCAGCAGATAAAGGTACTAATGCCAAGCCTGACTACCTAAGTTCAGTCCCCCAGACTCACATGATAGAAGGAGAGACTCAACTTCTGCAAACTGTCTTCTGACTGCACAAATGTTCTGTACTACACATATGCTCCTCTCCAATAAATAAATATAAGCCAATTGTTAGGGGCGGGAGAAGTGGTTTGTTTTGGCTTACAGTTTAAAGTACAGTCCATGTAGAGGTGAAACAAAGCCATAGGCACTTAAGGCAGCTGGTCACACTGTATCCACAGTCAGGAAGCAAGGAGGGATGAGGACTGTTTGTGCTGGCAAGTTTTATGTCAACCTGACACAAGCTGGCGTCTTCAGACAGGAGGTAGCCTCTGCAAGATCTGGCTGTAAGCAAGCCTCTAGGGCATTTTCTTAATGAGTGATCCATGTGGGAAGGCCCAGCCCATGTGAATAATGTCGTCCCTGGGCTGGTAGTTGTAGATTCTATAAGACAGCAAACTGCACAAACCATGGAGAGCAAGCCAGCAAGCAGCACCCTCCACAGCCTTTCCCTCAGCTCCTGCGTCCGGGTATTCCTGTTGTGACTTCCTTTGATAATGGAACAATGGTGTGGAAGTGTATATAAGCCAAATAAACCCTTTCCTCCTAAAGTTTCATTGGTCATGGTGTTTCATCACAGCAATAGAAACCTTAAGAAACTGATGTTTGACTCTTTTCCTTCTTTTTTATATAATACTTTTGTTAATTATTTGAGAACTTAGCACAATGTATTTTGATTGCAGTCACACACACACACACGCACACACACACCTCAGCTCCTCCAAGATCCACCCTCTCTCCACCCTCACTTCCTACTCATCCCAACTTTGAGTTTTATTCTTAAAAAAAAACCCAGTCCAATTTGTGTTCCCCAAGTACTCTTGGAAGTGGAGCCTGTTCTGGAGTGTGGACTACCCGGGGACCATACCAGCAAGGAGAACTGACTCTCCCTCTCCTAGGAGCTATCAAATGCCAACAGATCCTTAGCAGGGGGTAGGAGGGAGTTCATGCCCACCTCCTCCCCCCATGCTAGGATGTTTGTCTACCTTGAACTTGCCCAGGTCTTGCACTGTTACAGTCACTGTGGTTTACACATGTGCACATCTGTCCTGATGTTTGATAAAACAGTTTCCTTGATGTTATCCAGTCCCTCTGCCTCTTACAGTCTTTCTGCTTTGGAAGTAAGGGTGTGATGTGTGTGTCCTATAGAGGGGCTAAGCACTCTAGAGTCTCTGGTCCTTTGCACAGTGACCAGTTGAGGGTCTCAGTATTAACTGTCATCTACTGCAAGAAGTGTCTCTGAAGAAGGCTGAGAGATTCAATGTTTCATGGGTATAGCCATGAGTTATTAGGAATTGTTTTATTACTATATCCATTTAGCAGAAAAACAGTATTAGGTTCTCCCCTAGGTCCTATGACCTAGGGAATATGCTTGAATTTATAGGCATAGGAAAGAACTCTCTTAACAGGACTCCAGTAGCTCTGGCATTACAACCAACAATTTGTAAATGGGAACTCACCAAACCAAAAGCCTTCTGTACAGGAACAGACACTATTGTTCAAGTGAAGAGGTAGCCTACAGAGTAGACAAAAATCCTTATCAACTGCATATCTGACAGAGGCCTAATATCTAGAATATACAAAGAACTAAAACAGTTAAACATCATGACCTTGTAGATCAGCCTAGTCTCTCTTATGTTTTTGATGTTTTAAAACACAAATCATAGGGTTATTGGCCAACAGATAGCTTTATTAAGTCTTATTACACCAAAGTATAATCTTTAGTAGCTGGCAAGATGGATGTTCAGGAGCCCAGTGTAGTCCCAAACCTTTATTAGGGTGAGATTTTAAGAGCATGCGCGCGCGCGCACACACACACACACACACACACACACACACACACACACACACACACACCCCAAACATATAAAAACAACAAAACATCTTGGGTTGACATACTTCAGTTAGCAAGAACAATTAGCCAGAAGTGGAACTATAAAAGCTAAAGAACAATATTAGTCCATTCGGAGACTTTCCCAGAACTACGGACTTTGATGGATTAGGTCTTTGTTTTTGTTTTGGCAGGTGGTGCTGTCTACATGCTGAGTTTCATGACCTGAATTGTACTTCTATCATGGAGTCAGTTTTGCTAAGGCCTGGGGCCACTAAGGTCTGGGGCCACTAAGATCTTGGGGCCTGATACATTTCTTCTCATTAAGACTAAATGTGTTTCATCCAAGTGGTGGTGGCATACACCTTTAATCACAGCATTCTGAAGGCAGAGGCAGGCTGATGGAGCTCTGAATTCGAGTCCAGGCTGGTCTAGAGACCAAGTTCCAGGTCAGCCAGGACTATACAGAGAAACCCTGTCTCAAAACACAAAACAAACAAAAGAGTAAATGTGATTCTTTTTTCATTTGGGAGGAAGTTTTCACAGTATCTAACTTAAATGTTCCTTAGGGTCATCATAAACTTCCATGCAGTGATAAGAAATGACAGAGATCCAACCATCCTTATATCCAGTTTCTTCTACAGATGATATTTTCAGAAAGCGTGTGCAGGCTCACCACTAGAGCAATGACATAATTTAATTCATGTTCAGAACTCCACCATCCCCGCCCCACTCTCGTGTATGTGCATGTGTCTTCCATTCCATAGTCCTGTCCTGTGTTGTAGGCCTGTGTAGCCATCACCTCAGTTGAATACTGACCAAGAGAAACCTTATCTCCTCCTTCCCCCTCCCTTCCCTAACCAGTTCTTGTACAGTCACCTCCACCAATGCTGTACAAACAGTCATTTAAGGTGCCGGCTCATCTTACTGCCAGCTTGCCTGGGTTTGGAACGACCTAGAAGACAGTTCTAGGCTTGTCCCTGAGTGTGTTTCAACAGAGATTTAACTGAGGAGGTAAGAGTCACCCTGAATGTGAATGGTACCACCCCATGGGCTGGGTGCCCAGACTGACTAATAGGGAATAAAAAAGAAGTTAAATTGAACACAGAATTCCTCTCTACTTCCCAACTGTAGGCACAATGTGACCAGCTGCCCCATGTTTCTACTTCCACACCTTCTCCCACTCCAGCCCCATCATGGATGATGTCCCCTCAAATGGAGCCAAAAGAAACCTTAAGTTGCTTTTGACAGGTATTTTTGTCATAGCAGCATAAACATAACTGATACTCAAAGTATGTACCATCTATAGCATTGATTTAGCCAGATCTAGTGAAAGGCATTGCCTTATCACTTTCCCCTGAGGCTCATCCAAGTTGCTGTGCACATCAGTGACATGGTCCTTTTTAGTGAGGAGCAGTAGTTCATTGTGGATATCTATTGCTGTTTGTTTAATCATTCACCTGAAGGGCACTGGGCAACTCCCACCCAGTTTTTAACTGGCAAAGTTCTTCTGTAACCATTGTGACATTACAGACAGAAGTTTCTTTGGTTTTTCATGAGGAGATAGGTTTTTATTTCCATGGATAAGTGCCAGAGTATGACTTCTACTGCCAACTATTTTCTACTAATCCCTCTAGTTCACATTTCATTGGGAGTTTAAGAGGGATCCAGGCTCCCCATATCTTTGCCAATATTTGGAATTATTTCTGTTGGTTTTTGTTTTTGTTTATTTTTTTTTGTCCTAGCAAATTGTGGTCAGTGTATAAAGATAGGCCACCCTGGTTGTCATTGGCCTGACTCTGATGTTGTCCATCTTGCCATGAGCATGGAGGCCACCTGACAGCGAAGCATCCATTTATGTCTTTTGCCCAATGTTTCAACTAGGTGATTCAATATGGGTTTCTTTACTGCTGAGCTCTGCACATTTCTTATGTGATCCAGATAGTCACTCTTGGTTGGCTATTGACTTGAAATCATTTTCTCCTATGGTGTAATGAGTCTGGTGGTTTGCTCTTTCATTCGGGACTAATGTCCTCCATTTCATCTAAGAATATCAACTGTTCATTATTGTTTCTGTATAATATTCCATTGTATCGATGGCATAAAGACCTATTTGTCAATTCTGCTATTGATAGATGCTGTTAAGTCTTTTGCCTTTACAAGCCATGCTGCTATGGGAATTCTTGGTGTGTCTCACTGTATTCTGCAAGTAGAATTTCTGTGATAGACCTACAAGTAAAATGTCTGGGTTCCTGGGTGTACACTTCATCAATGTTATCAGATAAGGCTACATATATGCCAGAGGGATTATATCACACAATCACTGAAAGTCCCTATTGCCCCATGCCCTCACCAACACTTGAGTTGGCCTAATTTCTTTTCCTGTTTGGGCAATTTGATAGCTGTGTAGCGTTATCTCATTTTGTTTGTGTTTGCCTGACTATAGGAATTTATGTTTGTCTTGTATGCAAATGAATACAAATGCATTCAGTCTGCTTATCCAGGATCTTTGATTATCTAAGTATCACCCCCTCCGTGTGTGTGTGTGTGTGTGTGTGTGTGTGTGTGTGTTCATCCATCCACATGCACACTATGCCACATGTGCAGAAGTCAGAAAACAACGTTAGAATCATTTTTCTCCTTCTACCATGGAATCTTCGGACTCCTGGGATCCTACTCAGGTCAGGATGCAGGGAAAGCACCTTTACCCTCTGCCATCTCACTGGCCCTGATTATGTGTCTTAGTTTTTGGTTTTGTTTTAATCCATTTTCCTCTTGGGCCATTTGTCACTTTCCGTTGATCCTTAAAAGTTTGTGATTTTTGTTTTGTTTTGTTTTTTCAACAGGACTCTCTTGACAATCGTGTGCATTGCAAAGCTCTTCTTGTAGGTCACCTGTCTTTCCACTCCCGTTGGGATGTCTTTGGATGACCTACCATTTGAATGGAGTCAAATTCTTTCAACTTCTCTGCATAGTGGCAAGCTCTGGACTGTAAGGGACTTTCTCTCTCCTGAGGTCAGGTTGTCTCTGCCTCCTGTGTGTGGAATCAGTGTTTGAGAACATGAACTCCCACACGGCTGCCTGGATTCAAATCCTAAGGATGAATATTTGAGCAGTTCGTAAGCCTCTTTAATGCCTCGGTTTACTCATTTGCCAGGGGAGATTATGATATTATAAAGGACAACATTTAATTGGGGCTGGCTTACTGGTTCAGAGGTTCAGTCCATTATCATCATGGCGGGAAGCATGGCAGTGTGAAGGTAGACATGGTGCTGGAGAAGGAGCTGAGAGTTCTCGATCTTGACCTAAAGTAGCCAGAAGGAGACTCCTTCTGCAGGAAGCCAGGAGGAGGGTCTCTTTTCCACACTGGGGGAAGCTTGAGCATAGGACCCCAAAGCCCAGTCCCACAGTGACCAACTTCCTCCAACAAGGCCACACCTACTCCAACAAGGCCAAGCCTCCTACTAGTGCCACTTCCCATGGGCCAAGCATATTCGGACCTCCATAGCAGATGATCATTCTACGACAGAGATATATCTCAAGCCCTCATACTGAGCTTAAATCAGTGTGTTGGGATCTTTGCAAAATTAAATATGCTGGATCTTTATCAGAATTGCATTGAATATGCAGATTGATTTGGGAATGCAAATATTTTTACATCATTTCCTTCCCATCTATTTTATATATAAACTTTATATTTCTCCTATGCTGTACCACATGTTTTAGGTTTATTCCTGGCTATTTTATTTTATTGATGCTATTGTAAATGACGTCGACTTTAAGTACAATTCCATCTGTGTGCTGTCCATGTAGAAAATCCAATTAAGTTTATACTGGCTCTATATTCAGAGAGTTTTTATTAGTTCTAATAATGTATTTTCCGATTCTTCGGAGATTCCTGTGTTTACTATCCATCATCTCAAAATAATGAGAGTCTGATGATCCCAATGCGTATTTCTTCTTTTACTTTATTGTGTATGATATTTGTCTAGCTCTGTCAGAGGGGACCTTTGGTATATCTTAGAGAGTCATCACTGCAGGCAAGGAGCCTAGACGTGTTTTTGTTTGTTTGTTTTTGTTGTTGTTGTTTGTTTGTTTTGTCTAACAGAGGATATTCTAAAGCTTCACCTTTAGGCATGGTATTTAGAATAAGGTTTTTAGGGGTGATGTGCAGTGAGATGAAGGAATAGTCTTTTATCCTTGGTTCCCAAAGACTTTTAAAAAGAAGTACAAATCAGCATTGGTTTTTATTAAATTGTGTGTGTGTGTGTGTGTGTGTGTGTGTGTGTGTGTGTGTGTGTGTGTGTATGTTACAAGGACCTTATTGTTCTCTTCTTTGTATTGTTAGTATAAGGAATCACATTGATTTTTTTTTCTATTTTTGCTCTAAGATTAACGCAACCTTACATTCCTTGTGTAGGTTAGCTCAAAGCACATTAGCATGTTTCTGCATCACAGAATTCTGTTTGCCGATATTTGGCTCAGAACAATGCATCTGTGTTCCTCAATGAGGTCCCTCTCCCCTCCCCACCCACTGTCAGAATTTCTGCTAAAGATAGTGCTAGGCTCACGAAATGGGCTGGGTCGTGTTTCCTCTTTGTCTAGTTTTTTTTGAAATATTGATTTCTCAAATGCTTGCTAGAACTCACTAATAGAATCATGTGGGAGTATCTGGTATTTTCTTTTAAAAAAAAATCACAACATTGATAATTTCACTTATTTAAAAACTGAGAGACCATGCAAGTTTTAGATTTCTTCCTTGGATGACTTCTGAGGTTTATATTACTCCAGAAAATTTTTGCATTTCATCTAACGTCTCCCAATTATTAGCACCAGGCTCCTTGTTGCTCGAGCTGACCATTCGCATCTCAGCATCTTGAGCACGCTCTCTTCTTATCCCTCTGTTTTGTCTGCCTCCCATCTCCCTGACAACTCTCACCAGAGATTTCTCAGTCCTACCACCTTTCACAAACAACTCTTTCTGGTGCGTGTTTGATTTCCGCAGGTTTAATTACATTTTTTACATGTATGCATGTGCGGAGGTTACGGGACAATTTGTGAGGACTATGACTCAGGTGAAAAAGTCTGTCAGCAAGCACCTTTACCCTCTGGACTGTCTTGCTAACCTTGATTTCCTTCTTTTGTTGTTACTTTGGTTTTCTGCTCTTTTCTGCCTTCTTGTTTTTGGATCATTTTTCTGCCCTTCATCCTCAGTTCAGTTCAGGTCTTCTCAGCCAGGGGCAGTTTTGCACCTATGATGATCATGACTGGAAACGGGATGGCAGCAGCACACAGTGCACCCATTTCAAGAAATTGTGTTAAGCACCCTACATTCAGCAAGCCCCCTTCCCTACCTCCCCCACTTTAGTAACCAGCACCCATCCACAGCCCAAAACCTCAGCAGTGCTGAAGCTGAGGCCAGGTCATGTTCCAACTTATTAACTCTGCCTTCTCTTCTAGGAAAAGCACTTAGCACTAGCATCTTCCCACTGACCACAGCTTTTGCTCCACCTCATACATATTTTTTTTAACTTTAAATATGGAAAAATCAACTTGTTCTGCTGTACAGCTCAACCAGATGCAACAGTGTATAGAGATGTGTAACTGTTCCCACAGTTAGGATTCCACTGTGTCCTCACCCAGGACACACCTGCCCGCTGCCCCTTCAGGGTCCATCTCCTTCCACCATGGCAAGCCAGCTGTCCATCCTCTCTGAACTGATAGTTTCCAGAATATCATACATTCAGTTTGAGCACAGTCCCCAAAAGCAGGATTTAGGAACCGAAATCCCAACACAACAGGTGTTGGGAGATGGATCCCATTGGGAGCCGGTTAGAATGCCGACTCCACCCTCATGGTTAGATAGAGCCTTGTTCTCTCAAGCAATTCAGGTCAGGATGCACAGCAGGAAGGCCCTCACCAGATGCTACCACCTTCATGTTGGACTTCCCATATACTCCAGAGCTATGAGAACTACAGTTTTTCTTTCCAGTTAACCCTGTCAGTGGCTTTACAGAGTGTCAACCCAAAAGACTAAGACATCGTAGAAACAAAAGCGTAAAATATCCATTTTGGAAAATGGCTTCTTTTCACTTAACACTTTGAGACTCAACCTACTATTGCATAAATCAGCCTAGGATTTCCTGTTCCTAAGGATTTAATGACTAAATGAGCTGTTTGTATACAGGCTTCTGTGGAGATCATAAGATTTCCCTTCTTTAGTTACCCAGGGTTGGGACAGTCAGAGCCGATGGTAAATGTGGGGCTAACTTTACAAAACTCCGCCAGGCTGCTTTCCAGAGTGGCTGAGGCAGTTTCGTTCTCATCAGCAAAACGAGCACCTCCTTGCTGCTCCTCAGGCAGTGTCTATGTTTACTATCAAATAGAGATTTTTCTCTCCTCGTCTTACATCAGCCATTCTAAGAGATCCAAGAGGCACATTCTGGTCTTAATCTGTGCTTCCCTACCGACTGGTGGGGAGCATCTCATTTGTATGCCTCTCTTACGACTGCTTCAGCAAGGCATCCCTTCAAATCTTCGTTCGAGTTTTTGTTAAATTCTTGGTTTTGTGGCCATTTCCCTTTTCTTAGCAATTCTATCAAGGTCTCACTGGCACATAATAGGAAATAAATGATTTGCTAAGTTTGACCGCTCATGAAATAGTCACCGAAACCAAGAGAGTAAACAAGCCCCAGCTTCCTCAGGAAACCCTCTCTTCTTCCCGGCCCTGACTCAGGCAACCACGGCCCTTTTGCCGCAGGCGTACTTGGATTTTCTAGAAAGTCATAAAACATAAAACCATACAGTGTGTGCTCGTTTGCTTACCTACTTTACTTCTAAATTGTTCCTAAAATCCATCCATGTAGCTGTGTGTAACCACGGCTCATTTCTTCCCATTGCTCAGCCCTACTCCACGGCGTGGGTTTGGTGCAGGTTGGGGACTCCTTTATTTGTTTAAAGGAGACTTGGGTTTCCCTGGCTTTCCCAGCCCTTCAAACCATAAACTGAATAAACCCTTTTCCTTTAAATTATCCAGCCATAGAAACTAAACTAAGACAATCATTTAATAAGCTTGAATGACTTTTTTTTACAATAAATAAATTTTTTAATAATTATTTTGGTGGCCAGGTGTGGCAGCACCCACCTTTAATCCCAGCACTCCAGAGGCAGAGGCAGACAGATCTCTGAGTTTGAGGCCACCCTGGTCTACATAGAGAGTTCCAGGACAGTCAGGGCTACACAGAGAAATTCTGTCTCAAAAAATTATATTATTATTATTACTGTGACACTTAAGAACTTAGAATCTGGCAGGATGGCCCAGCAGATAAAGACACTTGCTGACAAGCCTGAAGACCCGACTTCAACTGGAACTCACACGGTAGAAGGATAAAACAGACTCTTGAAAGTTGTCATCTAACCTCAACACATGCATTTTGTTGCACATGCGTAAGTGTAATACACACACACACACACACACACACACACACACACACACACACATGCAGGCACACACACACATCTAAGGTAAGAAACGCTGTTAAAGACCTCAATAAGTACCTTTAGTGTTATACAAGATCTAAAAGAAAAAAATCACAATTCTGCAGACTACAGAGCATTCATCTTTTCAGAAATATGAAGAACTTGGATTTTGGGGTCAGTTAATGCCCATCAAGAGGCACTTTGTGGGAGCAAGGACACACCTGGAGAATCATAATTCTAGAAAGATCTGAAGTGACTCTATGCCTGGGGTCTGAACATATGGGGAAAGGAGTTTATGGCTATTCAGGGAGTGCTGGCCTCTGGTCCACCTTCTCAGTTTGCTATTACAACCCTCAGTCAGCAAAGTCAGAGGAAGTAACCACTGACTGTCACTCAGCGCTAACCACTGCAGCCCAAGGCCAATGGCTCTGCCTGGAGCCTCACACAGGGCCGCGTTCTCCTCTCCAGCTCCATCATGCTCTGTTGTCATTTCATCTTGGGCGACAATTACACGGCTGATATTCAGTCTTGTTTGCCAATCAGACTTGAGGTAAGAAATGTCTTGGGGATTGGAGAGGCAGCTCAATAGATAAAAATCGGATCGTGTTAGGGTTTTACTGCCATGAACAGACACCATGACCAAGGTAACTGTTATAAGAACAACATTTTATAAAGGCTGCCTTACAGGTTCAGACGTTCAGTCCATTATCATCAAGGCATGAGAACGGAAACATCCAGGCAGGCACAGTGCAGGAGAAACTGAGAGTTCAACATCTTCATCTGAAGGCCATTAGGAGAAGACTGGTTCCCACATGGATAGAAGGAGGATCTCATTGACCACCTCCACAGTGACATACTTCCTTCAACAAGGCCACACCTTTTAATAGTGCCACTGCCTGGGCCAAGCATATTCAAACCACCACATCATGCAAGCCCAAAGACCTGATTTTGAATCTCCAAGTTAAAAAGATGAACGCAACGGCGCATGTTTATAATCCCAGAACTGGGGAGGCAGAGACAGGCGGATCCCTGAGGCTCACTGGACAAAAAGCCTAGACCAACTGCTGAGCCCCAGATCCCAGGGAGAGACACTGCTTCAGAAAACAAGGGCGGCTCCTGAGGAACAACACTCGAGGTTGTCCTCTGGCCTCCACACACAAGTGCATGAGTGCATATGCTCAGATCCACTCCTACACACCAATGCACACGGACATACACAGCTACACATATACACAGGGGAAAGAAAAGCCGGAAGGAAGGAAAGAAGGAGGGGAGGGAGGAAAAGAGGGAGGGAGGAAGGGAAGGAGGGAGGGAAGAAGGGAAGCACACAGGCAGGCAAGCAGGCTGGGTCAGTGTAGGTAAGATATTCCTGTGTTTTTGTCTGTAGAAGTGTTTCCATAGAAAATTGCCTCATAAGGAAAGATAAACCCCAAGTGTGGGCAGTGCCTTCCAACAGGCTGGAAGCATGGGAGTGGGGGGCAGATGAAGCTGGCAGGGGCCGTACTGGCTCACTGTTCAGCCCCTTCCCTCTGGAGTGCACAGAGTCCGATTACCACTCTTGACGTCAGGCTCTACATTCTTCAACCTTTCAAAACAGACCCATGCCAGGGCCTCTCCAGGAAACCCCTAGGCTTTCAGTGCTACATTGGAACCACTGGGGGATCTCTGAAATGGGGCAGAAATATGATGCCCGTTTTGAGCCGTATGCAAAGGGGCTAAAATAGGCAAAGATTCACAAAGCCCTTCCCTGGATCAGGAAATTGGTTTTTAGCTTTGACGACAAGCCCACAGCCATTGCTGGATGACCCAGTACTTATAGCTACCTCTAGTGAATCCACTTTTCTATTTAAATAAACATTTTAAAACTTCTTTAAAAAGATTTGTTTTATTTCTATGAGTACACTGTAGCTGTCTTCAGACACACCAGAAGAGGGCATTGGATCCCATTGCAGATGGTTGTGAGCCACCATGTGGTTGCTGGGAACTGAACTCAAGACCTCTGGAAGAGCAGTCAGTGCTCTCAACAGCTGAGCCGTCTCTCTCACCCTGACATAAATGTTTTTATTGGTTCTGTTGCTCTAGAGAGCCCTGCCTAAGACTCTGAGGCTTTGTGAGGTTTGTATACACAAAACCACATGGGGGGTGGCGGATGCTACAGAATTAAGATTTGACCCTTCCCTACACCATTTTACCTCCAAGTATATTCGTGTTCTGCCTTATTGATGGTACAGTCCAGTCATTTTGCTTCTTGGGCATTTTCCAGGTGGGTCTGCTGTATAATTAATGTGCTGAAGTGTGCTTTCTAGAACTCAGTACTTGTGGATTTAAATCATCACTAGGGTTTATGGTTATTGTAGCTTTATGGTTTGCTGGTGGGGTATTTGTGATTATCTGATGGTTCCCTGGAGGGGCCCTGCCTGTCTTCAAGCACAACTCACTTTCTAGGAGTAACCATGACAGGTATGTGGAGTGGCCCTTGTTTGACTCTGCCTGAAGGGGAGACTCCAGAAACCTGGGCTTGGAACAACAGATGTGTAGTGGGAGGTGGTTCTGGTGAGACTGGTCTGATTGGATTGAGGAAACACCTCAGACATGAGTGACGCTCACCTGGGAGCACCTGTGAGGGAGAGTCCAGAGAGGATTAGCTAAGGAGAGAACCCTTGCTCTGAACAGGAGCCACACCATCCTGTAGGCTAACAGCCCAGGTAAAACAAGGGGAGGGGCTGGAGAGATGGCTCAGCGATTAAGAGCACTGGCTGCTCTTCCAGAGGTCCTGAGTTCAGTTCCCAGCAACCACATGATGGCTCACAACCACCTGTAACCCCCATCTCAAGGAGTCATCACCTCTTCTTCCCCCAAAGGTATTACATGTATGTGATGCACATATATACATACTGGCAAAACACGCATGAACATAAAATAAAAATAAAAAGATAAGAAGGAGGGAGGAGAAAGCCCCCATTAGCATAGGCCTTCCGCTCCCTGTCCACCAGGAGTGAGCAGTCTGCTCTCAAGTCCCACAACCCTTGCCACAGGCCCAGAATCAACCCCTGAAACAATGACCTAAAATATGTAACTCCTGTTACATATTTCCCTGCTTACATATTCCTGTTCCAGCAGGAAGTGCAGGAACCAGGCCCGAGTCTTCAGTCTTGGTGGAACAGAGCCCAGGAGTTGTCCTTTGGGTGAGTAGAGTTATCAAGGATAAAACACACCTACACCGAGCTTCCTCCTGGCCGGTGGGTACTGCTGGCCTCACTCTGTGCAGAGAGTTTTCTATCTTGCCCTCAAGCCTGCTTCGCCCACTAGCCCTTCCTCTGTGTCCTACACAACCACATTAGCCAAGGTAGTTCAGGTCTGATATCCCTGCCATTCACCAGCTGTGGACCTGTGCCTCCATTTCCTCTGTGCCTCGGTCTCTTCATCTCTGAAATGGGGCAGAAATAGGATGAATCTTTTGGACATACATGAAAGAGTTAAAATATGTATGCTAGCGTCTCCAGCATTCCTAGAAGGGCCTTTGGTAGTAAGTACAAATATGCATGCATGACCTCAGACCAGGCCTCCTAGATCACGGCTGATAGAAATTCTCAGACTCATCAACTCTTCATTCAAGGTTGGACTCTGAGAAGCCTTAAGCCTCTCTCTTTCTCTCTCTCTCTCTCTCTCTCTCTCTCTCTCTCTCTCTCTCTCTCTCTCTCTCTCTCTCTGTCATTCACATTCATACCGGGCTTTAGCTCTGACCAGATTCTGAACTGGACACTGTGCCATTGTGGGAACTCCTGAGAATCCTATGCTCATAGCATAAAGAGAAAACAACTTCCTATCTAACCAAGGAGCTTCTCGGAATCCAGGCATGTGGTGCCTGGATATCTCTGACATCACTGATCCCTCTCGAAACCTTAGTAGGTTGATTAAAGGAAAGAAAGAACCTGTCCCCCACACAGCCTCCCTGGGTTGCTGCTGTTTAACTATTTCCTCTCCACCTCTAGGTGCAGTTTCACAGAACTCCAAGCTACTCCCTTCTCCATTCTCCAGCATCTTCTAATCAGAGCGGTTGCCAAGGGAACCACAGGTACCATGCTCTCTTCATCCTCTGAATCAAGGCCTCCTCTACACTGAAAACAATGTCTGTCCCAGAGCCTTCTAACAATTTATAACTTGTTTAAACTCTGGTCACACTCCCTTCTTTCACACAGGACCGGTTTCCCTCCGGGGTAGTCTAAGCTTGCTCTTTGCCTGAGATGTTCATGGTGCTTCTGAGAGTTTGTTATGGCATCAATTTGGTTAAGTGATCCCTACTGGGATGGAGATGGCAGAGAAGGAAGACAATCCATTTGATAGTTTGATAGTGGCATCAGAAGGATGAGGTAAAGTGCTTGGTACAGGGTAGGGACTCAATAAAAAAGCCATTCTGGATTTGGAGAAGGTCCAGTCAGTAAAGTCCTTGCCTCAAAAGTGTGAGGACCAGAATTCATCCCCAGAACCCAGGTAAAAACCTATGTGTGGTTCTGTGTAGCTGCAGGTGCAATCCCAGCGACAGCCAGTACGGGGCAGAACTTGGGGATCCTGGAGCTTCTCACCCAGTCAGCAAGCCTGCTCTATTGACTAAGTTCCAAGCCAGTAAGAGACTCTCACAAACAAAAGGTGGAAGATATGTAAGATGTTTGAGGTTGCCCTCTGACCTTTCTCCACACATGTATATACATGTGCATTCACCAGCTGTACACACATGTGAAGACACACACAAAGCCACTCTGCGGAGCTTAGGGAGGTATGGGGGGTGTGTGTGTGTGTGCAGCTACCAGGAAGAAGATTTGACATCAGAGGAGATATCCCTGAGTCATGTTTTCAGATGCTGGGATTTTGAAATCTGCCAATCTGCCTCCCAAAGCCCTCTTCAGTGGGTACTGTCCACAGTGAGCAGGCTTCCCGGGTGGGAAGAGAAACCCCATCCCAAGCTTCCACCTGAGGAGAGCACTGTATCTCAGTGATGCCTGTGTAGCCTCAGCAGGGCTTTCAAAGACAAAGAGTTGCCACACGCGCCTTTCAGGATCCCCAAACTTCCTGTATCCAGTGTTCTCCATGCATCTTCCTTGGTTGCCATCCATCTTGTTTATTGAGACAGGGTCTCTGACTAAGCTTAAAGCCTTCCAGTCTCTTCCTCCCTGGTGTCAGGGAGCCCATGAACTTCTGAGAATTCTTCTCTGTTCACCTCCCCTATCTCCACGAGCACTGAGATCACCAACATGCATGTGCTATTGTATCCAACTTTCACATGGTTCTGAGGACCCGAAATCATCTTCTCACACTTGTGTGGCAAGGACTCTACCCACTTAGCAATCTGTCCAGCTCACCCCTGGCTTTTCCTGTGAGTTCTAGGGGCCAAACTTTGGTCCTTCTTACACATATGTGGCAGGCACAGTACTAACCAAGTTGTTCCACCAACCTTCAGGGTGCTGTTACTATGTACTTAGCTAAGCTTCCTCTGGACAATATGACTGCAAAACAGGACTGTGGGTAGATAAGAGACAGACTCCAAGACAAATGCTGCCTATGTGGTGGTGGTGGTGGTGGTAGTGATGATGATGATATTGTCATTAACAGCTCTTCGGAGGCAGACCTGATACAACAAAAAGCACATATTGAAAATGTCCTGTTTGACATGTTTGGATATGTATGTATATCCTTGAAATTATCACCCAATCAAAACCAATACTCTGTCCCCACCAAAAGTTCTTATGTCCTCTGTAACCTCCTCCCCTTCCCCCATATCATTCCATGCCCAGCTTTCAGTCCCTAGACAGCATTCATGTGCTTCTGGTTGGATTGTATTTTCTAGAGATTTCTTTAAGTAAAATCACACAGTGTGTACACCTTCAGGTTTGACTTCTTGCCCTCTATACCTTTCCTGGTTTTCGGAGATTGGTCTACACGGTTGCATATATCATTAGTTCATTCAACTTAGCGTTCTGGGGCAGGGTTGCCCTGACTTGTCTATCCATTCACCTGCGGATGAGCATTTAACTTGTTTCCACTTTGGGGATATTACAAATAAAGTTTCTAGGTGGGGAGTCTTGCAAATGTTTGCACTCGCCTTTCAAGTGTTAGGGCATGAGTTCAGATCCCTAGAACCTCTTGAGACAGCGTGCCTCAAGAAACCCATTTATGGGCAGATGGGAAAGGGAGACAGGGGAATCCCTGGAAACTGGAGGGTCAGCTATCAGGCGTACACAACAGCAACCAGCAAGAGGCCCTGTTTACACTCTGTGGAAATTGAGGACTAATGTAGACGTTTGTCCACCTTCTGACCTTCACATGAGCAGTATGGCACCCATATGTGTACACACACACACACACACACACACACACACACACACATCATACACACAGAGAGACAAGGATTTTCACTGAGCACATTCATGATTCACATAAAGGGCCTTTATTGGTCTGGTATCTCCTCTCTCTCTCTCTCTCTCTCTCTCTCTCTCTCTCTCTCTCACACACACACACACACACACACACACACACACACACACACACACACACACACACACACTTCCCTGTGTGAATATATAAAAGTGGCATGGCAGATCCTATAATAGCTACACATTTAAAGATTTTTGAAGAGCTGCCAAACTGCTTTCCAAAACCCCATTTCATGCCCACAGACCCTGTATTGGTACCCCACCCCCTGACTGTGAGCCTGTGTACTAGAGGCTTCCCACGGAGATCTCTGACCAGGTAGTGTGAGAGTTCAAGCAAAGGGGAGAGAATATGAGCAGGAAGGGGGAGTCATCCCCGCCACCTCCACTGCTGCAGCTGGCTCCACCTCTGTCTCCAAAGGTGCCTCTCAGTCCCCCTGCTCTGAGTGGGGCTGGGCTGAGCTGGGCCAACAAGAGGCTGACTAGCCAGCAAGGAGTTCAGGGCAGCTTCTGGTGGCATTTTGGGAGAGTAGACCTCTTCCCAGGCGGCAGTGCTACAGCTCTTACACCAAGCTCTCAGACACCAGAGCAGTTCTCACACAGCTTTATTCCTCCTGGATAGGATTGTCATATACAGTTTTGGGGGTGGGTCAGGGTTTGACAGCAGGTACTTCCTATTGGCTTGGAATGAGAACTTGGGGATACTTTATGTGTGTGGGAGGGCCTGGGGTACTTCTCCTAAGTGACTGATGGCCACAGACCTCTCTATGAGGGGTTGTGGGAAGTTGTAGCTTCCCACAGAAGCCAGGGGCCCAAGGAGTATGGCAAAATGCCTACCTTTCCTTGCAGGCTACAGCCACCTGCTGGGTCACTGGGGTTTTAAGCCTGAGCTCGACAGGGGACCAGGCTGCCTATCACAGCTCACCATCCCACTCCTGACAGCACATAGTATTTTGCTGCTAGTCATTCTGATGGGACCAGTGGGTAGTGCAGTGTCCACTATGACTTGCCTTTGCATATCCTGGTGACCAATGATGTCAAGCATCTTGTCACTTGCTTGTCTGTCATCCAGATACCTTCTGTGGGAAGTGTCAGTTCAAACCTCAGCTGTGCAGCTCCCCAACTAGAAAACTTCAGGCAAGCAACTCGACCTCTCAACCCTGTAAAACAGAAGACCCTGACAGCCTCCATTGGAGAAGAGACTCCCTAGTAGAAGCTTTACAATGCAACTTAGCCTCCTCCTTAAAAAATATTATTTTATGGCCATGGCACACATATGGAGGCCAGAGGACAACTTTATGGAGTCTATTCTCACCTCCCACCTTGATGTGGAGTTGCTGGATCAAACTTGGGTCATTGGGCTTGCACAGCAAACACTTGGTCCACTGAGTAATCATTTCTCCAGTCCTTTCCTCTACCCCTTCTCAATGTGTGTGCATGCTCATAAGAGCACAGACTTACAGGATTCAACTCTTCTTCCAGATGGAGAGGTAAAACATAGATATCTGGGTACCCAGGGACTGAGTATGTGTGTGTGTGTGTGTGTGTGTGCGCGCACGCACACACACACACATGCATGCGCACATGTGGAAGTCATTGAGTCAATGTTGGATGTCTTCCTCAGCTATACTCCATTTTAGATGTTGAGATAGCATCTCTCACTGAACCTTGCCTGGAGGCTCCCTGATTCAGCTTGACTAACTGGCCACCAAGACCAAAGGACCTTTTTGTATCCACCTCCCTAGAGCTGAGGTTACAAGTGCAAAGCCACACCCAACTTTTTACATAAGTCCTGGGGATCAAACTCAGGCCCTCACACTTGCATAGCAAGCCATTTACTGACAGAGCCATCTCCCAGTCTCTCAAGACTGCTTTTGACAGATTGTCTCTTGGGTCCTATTAAACCACTGCCAAAAGATACTTGGCGTAGTTTTGGAATTTTTCTTTTTGCTATAAATTCCAGTCTGTCTCCCAGGTAAGGGCTGTCTATGCAAGGCAGACAGAGATTGTGGGAGGGAAATCCACTGAGCTCTCTCAGAAACCTACTGGATCTCTGAGTCAGCTGATTTCTGTGGAGTACATACCTGCCCTCAGAGGAAGGGACAGATGAATCCATCATCCTTCAGTCCTAGTCAACTTCAAGGTTCAGCCTCCCTCCCTCCCTCCCTCCCCAGTTTCTCAGATCTTAGCATCACAGATGTGTGTAGTCCTGACTCTAGAAAATGTATGTGATCCCACAGGGGAAAAGGAAGGGACAGACAGAGCCAGCCTCAGTCAGAACTGGCCAGCTGGTTGCAATGGCAGAGACAGCAATGGAGCCCTGTGGAGTAGGTGACAAGTGAGTCCCACTCAGGATGGCAGTCCATACCACCAGACTTACAGACAATGACTCTTAGAACTCCTTGCTGACTACAGTCTTCACAATGTAGAGAACTTGCTAGAAAAGCAAGTTCTCAGCCCCAACCTAGAAACTCTGGAGATGACCTCACAATCTCCTCCTTCCAGGGGGTTTGAGTCTAGCTCAGTGTGGAAACTGCTGGAGTTACAGGCCAGTGAATAGCCCTAGAAAACAGTGAACTTTGCAAGGACATAGGCAGAAGCCACTGAAGCCATACACACAAGTTTCAGAGGCACATGAAGTTGGGCTCAAGGCTATGGAGACGGCTCAGTTGGAAAAGCATTTCCCTTCAGACATAAGGACCTGAGCTGGATCCTTAAAACCAATGTAAGACCCAGGCATGCTGATGTGCATGTAATGTCCCAAAACTGGGGATTTGGACTCAAGCAGATCCCTGAGACTCACGGTGGGCTAGCCTACACCATTAGGAGCATCCTACAACAGGGAAAGAGCCTGCCTCAAAAATGAAACATGTAAAAAGTGGGCGCTGACTAAAGAACAACATATGAGCCCTTCCAATCTCTACATGCACAGGCATGCATGTGTATGTGAACATATATGTGCATCTACACATACACACCTATGTACATGCAAAGGAAGGAAGGTGAGAGAGAGTCACACACAAAGGAGGAAGAGAGGAAGGAGAGGGGAGGGAGGGAGGAGAGGGGAGGGGAGGGGAAGAGAGGGAAGGGGAGGGGAGGGAGAAGAGGGGAGGGGAGGGGAAGGAAGGGGAGAGGAAGGGAGGGAGGAAGAGAGAAGAGGGGAGGAGAGGGGAGGAGAGGGGAGAAGAGGGGAGGGGAGGGGAAGAGGAAGGGAGGGGAGAGGAGGGGAGGGGAGGGGAGAGAAAGGAAGGGAGAGGAGGGGAAGGGAGGGAGGAAGAGAGAAGAGGGGAGGAGAGGAGAGGGGAGAGGAGGGGAGGGGAGGGGAGGGGAAGAGAGGGAAGGGGAAGGGAGGGGGAGAGGAAGGGAGGGGAGGGGAAGGGAGAGGAGGAGAGAGAAGGGGAGGGGAGGGGGGAGGAAGGGAGGGGAGGGGAGGGGGAGAGGAGGGGGGAGGAAGGGAGAGGAGGGGAGGGGGAGAGGAGGGGGGAGGAAGGGAGGGGAGGGGGAGAGGAGGGGGAGAGGAAGGGAGAGGAGGGGAGGGGAGGGGAGGGAGAGAGGAGGGGGAGAGGAAAAGGGAGGGGAGGGAAGCTCTCTACCACTTCTTAGGTGAATGAGTTACCTGAGTCACTTCCCTCTTTTTATCCCTAAGCCTCTTTTCACCTCTGATCAAAGCTAGAAGAAACTTGGCCTTGAGGACTCTGAAGCATCACTGTGCATGAAGGGAGGAGCACATGTTACTTACTCCAAAAGAACCGTTCTAATCCCCTACCAAAAGCAAGTAATCTCTTCCTCAGGGACTTCGCCAGCCTTGGCAGCCTTGCCCTCTGCAAAGAGGTCATGCTAACTGCTCAAGTCTAGGAGGGCATCCTGGAAAAGGGCGCCTCATTCCCAAAGGGTTCCCTGGCATGTTACAACCCTGAATGGCTATGGGTATGTTACTGTGAAAATGTGCAAACCCCCATGATACAGAGTAGCCCAAGTAGAGCAGGGTGTGGTCATAATGTTATGGTGTGGGACCCTAATTTCCTTAACTCCAGCAGTTAACAACACCATCCTTTCTAACTCTGGGGCACTCAAACTCCTCCTGGATGCCTCTCCCCTTTCTAAGGGGTTCTCTCACTCCACCAGCTGCCTTTACTCTAACCCTGGCTCCTATCACAATTCCCAGCCTTTCCATCTGCTACTGCTGGTCCCTTTTCTCCCCCTTCCCTACCCCTGCACCTTCCCAAGAGCCTCAGCCCTCCTGCTCCCCGCCCTAAGCCCACGCCACTAAGCTGGCTTCTGAAAGCTGAGCAGAGAGAGAATGAGGAAGCAAAACAGCCCACCCACCCACGGAAACACTCTCCGCCTCAGTCCACCCTCCACCCTCCACCCACCACAAGGGAATCTCTCAGAGGACCACCACCTGGTCAGCACTCTTGTTTTAGGGACTACCACCACCACCTGGGTGAAGGGCCCCTAATTTCCCTACCTTTATAAAGCTCTCTTTAATCTCCTCCTTTCTCAGGATCTTGTTGACCCCAAATACTCCCTGGCTTCTGAGATGTCAGTGGACAGTTCTTGAGTCCCTGCTAGCTTGTTCTGTAATGCAATTTAGTTTACAGCTTTTTCCTTTCAGAATATTTGAGGTGGGAGTATCGAGTAAGCTTTCCCTTAGGGGGAAAAATTTTAAGCCTGTTTATAGCATTTTCTTAAACAAAAGAGCAGCCTGCCTTCTGTCAGGCAACCCTCCACACCCCCACCTGGAGTTTAAAAGTGGCTGCAGGCATTTCTGTTTTTAAACAGTAATTTTTCCCCCTTGCTATTACACATTTGCAATGCACTGAAACCCCTGGAAATTCCTCAAGTTTTTATTAAAAATTCCAGATGGTGCAGCAGAGTCTTCAGATGCTACAGTTTCTGTTAACAACAGGAAATTAATAGCCAAACTGATTCAGAGTCAACATCATCTGGATCCGTGACAACAGAAAAGAAAGGAGCGAGACAACACAGCGTTTACGGCACATTCCACCCGAGAACTCAGTGAGGCCTGAGTTTGAACCCTCAATCTTCCAAGGATAGCTAAAGTCACATGACACCTACGTACCTTAGTTTCTTCATATTTTTCAAAATAGAAAAAAAATAATAATATATAACTCTACTATAATGTCATATATGCAGTCTTGAAAAATTGCCATGTGTGTGATAAACCAAGTGTCTGTATACCAACCTACAATGGAATATTATTCATCCTTGAAAGGGAAGGGGGTTTTGACACAGGCTACAATATGGATGAACCTTGAGGGCATTATGCTAAGTGAAACAAGCCAGATACATACTGTCTTGGTTCCTTTACCTATTGCTGTAATAAAGATACTCTGACAAAAGCAACTTAAAGGAAAAAGGGTTTTATTTCAGCTCACAGTTTCATATTACAGTCCTTCACAGTTGACAAGTTGCAGTGACAAGAACTCAAGGGAGAAGGTCATGTCACAGCCATAATCAGGCTTGGAGAGCAATAGATGCAGGCATGCTAGTGTTCAATTCATGTTCTCCACTATTACCCAGCCCAGGATCCTCCGCCTAGGGAATGATGCCTCCCACAGTGGGTAGATCTGCTCACCTCAAGTAATAGAACCAAGCAAGACAGTAAGTAGTACCTCATAGACAAACCCATGAGCCAACCTGATCTAGACCTGATTGATCTCACGAATGAACCTCCCTTCCTAGATGATTCTAAATCGTGTCAAGTTGATCATTAAAACCAACCATCACAGATGCAAAGGCACAAGTACTGTATAACTCCACTTGAATGAGACACTTAAATAAATAGAAGTCATGGAGACACAAATAGAATGCTGGTCACCAAGAGCTGGGAGAGGAAGGAGTGCTGCTTAAAGGGTGCATAATTTTCAACACAGGAAGAAGAAGTCTATGGATAGAGAGTAACAATAGCAACACCAGAGCATAAGTGTAGTGAGATTTTTGGTTTCTGTAAAAACCCAGTTATATGAATATGTTTTTGTTTTAATTCCAGGTGTGGGATAAGAGGCTGCCTCACACCGGGTGATTATAATTTGCCTGGCGCTCTAGTAGGGCACTCTAGTAGGGGGTGTGGCTTTGCCAGCTGCAGATAGTTTCTATGAGTGTGTGACATTTGGAATTCTGGGAACTTTTGAGAGGGTATAAACAAATGTCGGAGCCCCTAGCGGGGCCAGGCGTGTAAGCGTGCTCTCCTGCTGCTGCATCCTCTCGCTATAGTTTGTCAAGTGGCCATGAGCAAAGAGCTGAGAAGAAGAAATTGGTCTTGCCCCAAGGAACTTGACACCCCTAATCAGTAGTCTGAAGAGGTCTATGCTTCCTTTCCCCTCTAACCTTCTCTCTGTCCTACCTAATGTTAGGGGATGGAAGGGATTATGGCGGAATAAGGGTTGGAAGGGTGGTAGAAATGTGAACCAAATAAAGTAGCGCCAAAAAAAAAAAAATGGCGCCTACACATAAGTGTATGCGGTTCTACTCTGCTGTGTTTGTTAAGTGGTCAAATGGCAAATTTTATATCACACATACTGTATCACAATTTAGGAAAACACTTGAAAATAAGTCACCACAACAAGTACAAACCGGAGCTTATGAAAACAATGCTTTGGAGCATATCATTCTAAAATCTCAGCAGTGACATCAGTTCTTTCTTGTGTGTAATTGGTGATATTGTTTTATACATGCTAAATGATTGGCATGTAAAGACAGCATATAAACACACAGTAAGCCTGGCATGAGCACAACACACATGGCACATAAACACCACAGGTACACGCTGTAATGGGCACAGTGCTTGGCCCTCAAAGACCTTCAGTTTGCCTGCGGAAGAGAGCTGCAAAGAGCAGTGTCTTTGGGGGGGCGGGGTCTGTTAAGAGTTAAAAAGAGGAGTCTGGAATCAGAAGGAATGTTGGGCCCCAGATCAGTGGCTTATAGCACACAGGGTGAGCTAAGGAAGCTTTCGGATTTTAATGTACAGGACAGAGTCGCCATTTCTCGTTACTACGACGGGACACCTGACAAAAGCAACTTTAAGAAGGAAGAGTTTATTTGAGGTCATGGATTAAGGGGATACAGACCATCGTGTGGGGAAGGCGTGGTGGGCAAGTGAGGCAACTGGGCACATCGCATCTACAGTCAGGACACAGAGAGATGAACGCTGGTGTCCAGCCTGCTTCTTCTTTTTCCATTTTTACTCAGCCTGGGCCTCCCAGCCCATGGGTGGTACTGCCACCATTCAGGGTGTGTCTTCCTTTCTTATTTGAACTTTTCTGGAAATGCCTTCTGAGTGCAGAAGTGTGTCTCTACCTCTTGTCAACTTTGACAACGGAGAGGAACCATCACCGTGCATGTGAACTCCCTGTCCATTTCGACATAGCTCAGTGAAGTTAGGTATGGTTGTCTGTGCTCATGTACTGATGTCTTCACACGAGACATTGGCAACTGCAAAATTAGCACGTTACTAGAAGAGTGACCCCAAAATGAATGCAGAGGCGGAGCTGAAATCACTGTAACGACTGTGTAGTATGATGCCCATGAAGTTCCAATGTGCCTGACATGTCCTGCATATGTATGCATATGTAACAGAACCAGCCTGTCTAACAGGAAGAAGGATACTCCAAAGGGACACTTCTGTACAGCACCTCTTTGGCTATGAGATATTACAATAGACCTTAAGAAATTATAATATCCCCAGAAATCTCATGTTGGGTGAAGTAGAGGCTGAGGCTGGAGGCAGCCAAGGGAGGAAAGACTCTAGAGAGACTCTTCGGAGAAAGACTTGCAACTTTTCAGAGGAACCTTGCAGGAGAGATTAGAGCTGAGCTGTTGATGCTGGTGCAAAGCAAGACCCTGGCATCATTGTTCTTCTGTTTAATCCCTTCCCTCCTGCTGGGACCCGCCCCCCCACCCCAAGACAGAGTTGAAGTGATCACTGAGTCTCTTTGTCCCTCTTCCCAATGTAGTCACACTGAATAAATCTCCTTTTTAATAAATCTTTCACTATTTTTTGGGGGGGGGGCTGGTTTTAATTGATTTATTAAGGTAGGTGGCCAAGTCCTGGCTTGGTAGAGTTGCCAGGGCACAGGCTCTGACCCTAACTTCAGTAACAGTAGCTGCTCAAAAATGATACCAGGGATCACTCATTGAGATGGTAACCCATCACTGGTTTCCGTGGCTGTTCATATAGCTGCTACCAGTGAGTGAGGCTAGCAGAAAAAAAAAATGACCATGACCATTTTAAAGATGGAGGAACCAAGGCTTAGAAAGTCTGAGAAAACCCTCAACCTGTATGTAACCTTACCTGTATGTAATCACTTTGCCCAAAGCTATCAGCAGCGGGCTCTCTTCCTTCAGGGAGCTTAAGCCCTTTTTAAAAGGCAAAGGAAATGGGTAAAACTTTCCGTTCTGTCTGAAAAAGCAAGACTAATTTTTCTGGTGCTTCCTATTGACTTGGAAAGAGCGGATCTGCCCATCAAATGGCATTTTACCAGATGATCAATTTGGTGTCGTTCTCATTGAATTAAATCAAATTGAAATGTAATTCCCTTCCCGGAACAAATCCCCAGGCAGGGATTCACTGCAGCAGAAGTATTTGACCTTGTGGCTGCTACCTAGAGGGCTTTCTAGCAATCTGGGGACAGGAGAGGGCTCTGCCTTCCAGACATAGCCCACTCAGCGGACTTCAGGGCTAAGCTGCTGCTCCTTCCTGTGCCTCAGAAGTACCCACGCAGCTTCTGCTGGTCTCTGTGAGATTCATTAGATACCTGAGTGTGTGTTTACACCTCAGTATGAAGGTGCAAGGACAACTGTAAAGTCCCTAACATAGTAGCCAGCTTTGTAATAATTTGGAACAGTTTCCCCTATGGAAGTGGTAGAATTATAAACCGGGCTACACACACACACACACACACACAGAGAGAGAGAGAGAGAGAGAGAGAGAGAGAGAGAGAGAGAGAGAGAGAGAGACAGAGAGAGAAACAGAGAGACAGAAAGACAAAAGGTTCCTTCTTGGTGACTGAAAAATGAGCCAATTTTCAGTATATTGCTGCCTTTGGACCCAACCTACTCAACCAAACACAGGAGTTACTAGCCATGGGGCACAAGAGAAGGCTCTTGCCAAGGATCTCAGTTTGGTTTCTGGCACCCATATCAGGAAGCCCCCAATGACCCCAAACTCCAGCTTCTGGAAATCTAATAACCTCTTCTGGCCTCCCAGGGCATCTGCACATAGGTGGCACATACCCACACACAGGCACACATATAAATGAACCTAATTCCAAAAGCAAGAAGGAGAAGAGGAAGAGGAAGAGGAAGAGGAAGAGGAAGAAGAAGAAGAAGAAGAAGAAGAAGAAGAAGAAGAAGAAGAAGAAGAAGAAGAAGAAGAAGAAGAAGAAGAAGAAGAAGAAGAAGTACTAGCCAATTCCTTCCTGGAGCCACCTGGAACAAGTGACTCAGCTCTGCTCCAATATATGCAGGTCCCTGAGGGTCCAAAGGCTACAGCGGTCTCTCCCAAAGCCTAGGGAGCCTTGAAATGAGCCCAGAAAAATTCTCTGGCCTTAATTCCCCATTAACTGGGGTAGTATGCTTGTGGGTGTCCTACCCTTCAGCACCCCTTGCCTTACACTCCAGAAGACCAAGTATTGGCACAACTGAGTCAATGGGCGAGCATCTCTGAGCTTTAGGCCCTCATCTTCCAACCCATGACGTGATACTTGCCAGGAGCACTAGGGTGTGGTGAGAGAGCCCACAAGCATGGCTGCCCAAGACCATGAGGTCAAGAAAATCCACAAGGAGGATGAAACCTACCATCAGTGAGCACAGGCCAAGAGCTCACCTGAAAACATGACCCAAGAGGTTAGGAAGACCCCAAACACCAATCGCAGTGGCCTAGCAATAGTCGGAGGGAAGCAAGGCTGGGGGATAAGGAGATGATGAGACTGTGTAAGCAGAGACCTAATTAGCTAAATCAGTTGGCAAAGGACTGTAGAAACAGAGAGCGTATGCATGGCCTGGAGCAGAGACAAGCAGGGCCCAAGGATCCAAGGTTGGCTGTATTTATTCTGCGATAAATTCCCAAACTTCATGCCAGGCTAAGAGGCCTCTCAGCAGTCAACCACTCAGGCTCCTCTCAGACATGTCCGACCTCTCATCGACCTTTCTCAAGCTTCAACAATCCCTGGTCCCAGGGTTGTCATAGGGATTAAATAAGAGAGCGCCTGGCACACATGGCTGGCAGCGAATGAACTAACATCCCCCTTGCCCTGACTTGCTTTTCTCTTACAATAACAACCAATATCAAGTCTTTGCAGACACAGAAGCATCATACCCTAAACGATCCTGATATTCCCGTTCTTCCCCTCCTTGGCTCAATATTCTCCTCTCATCCATGCATCTGCCATGTTCCTCCACACCCAAGGGAACATCGCTCTATGGTATGTATGTCTCTGATCTACACCTAGTAGGGAAGGCGAGATTTACAAAGTAATGCCTTGCAACTGATGCCCTGGGCAATGAAAGAAAGGTGAGGAGGGTATGGGTAGAGGATGCTACCTATGGATAGGTCTTCCAATCTTTATCCTAGATGCCGAAAGGGTCAAATGCCGACAGATCTTACCAGAGTCTATCCAGGGATTGCCCCCTGAGACCCAGCAAAGGTCAGGTTCCACCTCTGAAGACATCTCTTCAATAACCAGTTCATGATGTCTGTATTGGTTGCTTTTCTCATTGTCATGGAAAAATAGCTGAGAAAAGCAACCTAAGGAAGGAAAGGTTTATTTCAGTTCATGGTTTAGGAAGGGATACTACCTACAGGCCATCGTGACGAGAAGGCGTGGTCACAGGAGAGTGGGGCTGCAGGTCACACTGCAGCCACAGTCAGGATGCCGGGGGGCGGGGGGGGCGGGGGGGATTAACCCCAGGTCCCAGATCGCTTTGTTTTATTTAGCTATGGGTCCCAGCTTGTGGGATGGGGCCACCCGCATTCAAGTCGGTCATCATGCCTCAGTTAGAGTCTCTCTGGAAATGCCTGCATAGGTAGGCCCTAAGCTGTGGCTCCTAGGTGACTCTAAAATCCAGTCAAGTTGACCAGGAAGATGGACCTCCATGCTCTCTCAGCAGACCATCCCAGCCCCATAGCTGGCTACTTACAAGGTTCACTCTGTCCTCTGTTATGCTATTATCCAAGTTCCATGATGCCACCTTCTCATCCCCCTGACATCCCTACAGGGGTTGTCCCCATCAGCACTCCCCAGCATTTCCTACACTTAATTCTTTATCCCAGGATCTACTGCCCAAGAGCCCTCCTAAGACATTTGCAAGGAGAATGGATCTAGTGTGGCGGCTGGAGAAGAGGCAATGTGCAGAAGGTACAGAAAGCCTTTCAACATGGAATGGTGCATTTGTCCTGAAAGCTGAAGGATAAGGAGGTCCTAGATAAACCAGCAAAGTGATTGTGTTGCGGGGAGGGGGCTCCAGGTAGAAGAATCAGAAAGAGGGAAGACAGAAGACAAGAAGGAAGTAGAAAAGCCGCATGGCCGGAGCACAAAGAGGAGGGGCAGGGATGGCCAGGGTGGGAAGTGGCCAGGTCAGGAAGGGCCTGCTCAGGCTGCCGTAGTCAAAGGCAGAAGCCCAGGTGGCTCACGTGATTGCTTATGTCTACATAGTTCCGGAGAATAGAGATGCAGATGGTGGTACCCACTGTGCCCATTGTGGGTGATCTGTGACTTCGCTCCTTCACCTGCAGCTGGCAACCCTCTTGCTGCCTCCTCACTGGGTCATTCCTCTGTACGCAAACACCCCTGGTGACTCTGTGCTCTGAATTTCCCCTTCTAAGACATCAGTCAGATTAAATTCATGCTGTCTCTAAAAGTTCCATCTCCTTTCAATCACCTTGGAGACTGTATCCTCAAAGGGCTAGACTATGCAGCCCGGTGGTTGAGCACTTGCCAACCACACACAGGGCACCAGGTTCAATCCCCAGCAGTGCCAATAACAAATTTAAAAGCCCACTGGCCCTCTTCCCCTCTCTGAGAAGGTCATCTGTCTGCTGCAATGGGAGGCGAGCATCAAGGGCTGTGCCCAGTTATTTCCTTAGCCACTCCCCATGTTCCAAAACCACAGAGACACATTTTGTGGAGTGAAACTTAAACACACACATTTTGAAGGGACACAGTTCAACCTATAACCCTGATACTATCTGTAAGGAACATTCTAGAAACGGACAAAACTTAAATCTCCGTGGATCAAAATATGTGTGCCAGCCATTTCTTTCTCCTTCTAGAGCCCAGCAATTCCTCTGAAACTGCCATTCAGACCCTGCCTTTATTCACCCTGTCTGTTTGTCCTCATTCACCCTGTCTGTTTGTCCTCATTCACCCTGTCTGTCTGTCCTTATTCTTTCTGTCTTTATTCAAATACATCCTGTCACTTTTTTGACAAGCACAGCTGAACAAGATCGAATCACTACTGACCCGCCCTGGTTTCGGGGCTGGTGAGGTGGCTCAGTGAGTAAAGCACTCGTCTTCCAAGCACAAGGCCCTGCGTTTGATCTCCAGAATCCATGTTGCACTGGGAAGGCAGAGACAAGAGAATCTCTGGAGTTCCCTGGGCACACAGCCAGCCTAGTTGACAGTTCTAAGCCAGAGAGGGGGCTTGTCTCACAAAAAGGAAGATGGACCCTGAAGAACACACACACACACACACACACACACACACCACCCCTTCACAGGTGCACACAGATACACATGCACACAATCCTCCCACTCTTTATCTCCCTGGGGCTCTCTGATACGTCACAATTCTTCTGGCTACACCCAGGCTCATGCACTTCCCATCTGCACCCAACTGGACCATTCCTACCCCTCCTATGCCATCTCCACTGGCCTTCCTCCCCTCCCTCTGAAGATGCCATCTGTCCATGCCATAGGGGAAGCAGGTGTCACAAGGTGTGCCTGTTTCCTTCCCTTGCCCCACCAAAAAACAAAACAAAACAAACAAACAAAAGGTTTGCTCCAAAGACACTGTTTCCTCCAGGGCAGACCATTCTTGGGCAAATCAGTGTCATCTCTTTGTGAATCAGAAGTTCAAAGTCATCCTCGGCTACATAGAGAGTTTGAGGCCAACCTGAACTATATGAGACCTTGTCTCAAGATAAAAGGAGATAACTTCCTTCATTTGAAAATAAAAAAAGATAGCTAGAAACAATGTATCTGATCCACCTTTGTTTCCCAATTCTAGCCTATGGTGTAATGGGAGCTACTGACCACCTGCTGAAATGGCCTGTCCCTGGGCCACAGGTGCTGACTCAGGACATGGGCACCTGCTTGCTCTGAGCCAATCAGATGTTTCCCTAGGATTGTCACCGGGAAGAGAAAAATAACTAACTTTTTTTTTTGTCTGTAAGACCGGGCAGTGGTGCAGCTTATGGTACTTTCCTACGCATGAAAAAAAAAAAATCCCAATTCTCTGTCAACACAGTCCTGCCTGTAATCTGTACACCTGAGACAAGACCCCTCCCATTGTCTCAGCCTGTCAGCATTGTGTTCCTCTGGCCGGCGACCAGAAGAATTCCACCATGATAAATGAATCAAGGCGTGCCAGCAGCCTGGCCCAGGGCCCCGGTTGAAGCAGAGCTGAAATTGTTAGTGTCCTTTGGGATACCCTGAAGTTTAATCCTCTTCGTCTCCTTCCTTCCCATGTCCTCTGAGGCTGCCCCTCTCCTGTCCAAGGCCACCTCCACCCGCTTTCCTCCCATGGGCTGGGACGACGTCAAGGCTATGCTCCCCGGGGATTCTGAACTCCTGCCAGCTGGGGCCGTGTGCAGCTCATGTCCCATCCCTGCATGCCCAGCGCACAGCGCGTGCTCAAACGCCTGTCGCCAAGAGGCTGGATAGAAGGAAGCCTCCAACGCCTTATAAACTGAAGAGGGCTCTATAAAATGTGTAAAAAGGGAAAGGCTGTCTGCATGGAAGGGATTGTGAGTGCGGTTTTATTAGCCACATAGATAACCCTCATCATGAAAGGAGCCTTTCCAAATGATGGATGGCTCAGAGGCCCCAGCGGGACGTGGGTATTTCTCAAGGCCGCCAGTCAAACAAGTTAACCGAATAATGTTTCTCTCTCCATAGCAACTGGCCTGGCCTTCTCTGCCCAGCCCCAGCACCTGTGCCTTTGGAAACCCCTGAGCTCTCGTGGCTGCTGCCTTCTGCAGGCCAGCGAATCCAGAATCCACGCACTCTCATCCACAGCCCCCAACTCCGGAGGACCAGACACCACAGAGGGAGGGAGTATGTGGCAGGAATCCAGAGTGCAGTAAGAAGCCAAACCACAGGCTTATGGCTCTGAGCCCTGAGTCGCACTCTGCTCAGCACTCCGGCTGCTCCTGTCCCCTCATGGGAGTGAAGGAGGACAGTCCTAGGGAGCAGATGCAAGGCAATTCCATCATCAGACGGACCCAGAGGCAGGGCGAGACACCCTCACTACAGAAAACTGGGATGATGGGGGGAGATCCAATCCAAGACCCCACAATTACAAGAGTCACCTTAAGATTTGTCTAACTCTCCAGCCTACCCCACACAGCACTGATGAGCGCGGCCACGTGGGAAACAAGAGTTAAGAGGGCATCCTGCAGGAAAGGAGCTCTCTCAGTAGGCAGGCCCCTCAGAAAGTAGCTCCATCAGCATGGAGATCATGGCCTCAGCGCCCACACAGGCAGGTTGCTGTGGGATGAATATAAAATGGCATCTGTGGGCTCATGTGTTTGAACACTTGGGCCCCAGGTGGTTGCACTGTTTTTGGAAGGCTATAGGAAACTTTAGACAGAACATCATCGGAGGGTACGGAATTGGGCCTTGAGATTTCTTAGCCCAGGCTCACTTCCTATCTTTGCTCCACTTCCTGACTGTGAATGAGATGTGACCTTGTTCCTGTTGTCATACCTTTCCCTCTATGGTGAGCTGCATCCCTTCCAGCTGCAAGCCAAAATAAGCCCTTCTACCTTAGGTTGGTTCTTGTCAGGCACAAATGCTCTAACCAAAGTTAGAGCAACAACAAGGCAGTGGAGGAGGAGATTCCGACAGATCCCTGGAGACGCCCAGCAATGAACAGAGAGGAAGTCTGGAGAACGTAGGCTCCTACCTACCTCACCCAGAGAGAAAGGACTATCTCAGCATGAGTCCTGGAAATGGGGAGGCAGGAAGGGTCCATTGGAAATGATGAGAAAGCAAACATTCTCAGTCCCTGCTGCAGCCACCCGCTCTCCACAACAGTGCAAAAGCAGCCACAGACAATGCATCTGTGAAATGGCTGGGTCCCAACAAACTTCATTTACAGATGGCTCAAAAGGTAGAGAGCACTCACCACAGAAGCATGAGGACCTGAGTTCGAATCTCCAGAAGTCATGTAAAGCCAAACATGCTAGCACCTATCTGTAATTCCACTTCTGTTGGAGATGCGGGGAGAAGCAAGAAGAATCTTCACAAGCTCCTGAGTCAGCTATCCAGCATACACAGTGGTAAACAGCCACAATACCCTGCCTCAAGCAAGGCAGGAAGGAAGGGAGCTACACCCAAGGTTGTCCTCAGACCTCCACATCTGCCCTGTGGAAAGAACACACCTGCACACACATACACACACACACTCATACACATACATACACATAAACACATGTATACACAGAAACATGCACATAACACATATGCACTCATACACACATGAATGCATGCACACAGTTATTCATACAACACACACACAAATGCACATGCACAGAAGCATGTACACACATGCACACACACACACTCACTCACTAAAAAAAAAATACAAGAAAAAGTTGGCAAACCAAGTTTGGCCCACAAGTTTAAGGGGACCACCCCTGTCCTTGGGCACAAGACACAGCTTCACCTCTAGTAGAGCAGTAGCAATGTTTAACTCCTCAGACATGAGGTGATTTCAGCTCCTCAGTTCTATCATGGTGTCCGCGCTAGATTCCAGAGCAGAAGGAAAGATGACATTGGATAAACTGTCAGAGACCTGTTCAGATAGTGAGCACAGAGCAATCGTCCTCACCCTAAGAAGGAAGCACAGAGAAATCAAGAGGTGTCAAGCTGGTGGCCTCACAGCAGGACAAATGGAAAGATCGTAACAACTCCAACAGCAGACATCAGGAGTTCCTCCCCCCTCCAGTTCCAGAAAAGGGACATCTCCAGCCACGGAGTAGAACGTGTTAAAAGAAGGCAGCTTTAGAAATCAGCTCAGCACACCCAGCCAAGTTAGTTACAAATGTATACAACAGGCCTGAGCTCTGAGCCAAAGCCTCAGACAGAAGCCAGCTGGCTTACTATCCGGTGCTTCTCCATCACTGGACAGGCAGACACAGCAACAACAGACCCCATCCCCACCGCCCAGGAAGTGCTGCAGAGGACCGCTACAGCTCCAGAAGCTGGGGGCTTCTCTCCATTAGAGCTAAGTTCCTGCTTGCTAGTGGTTGCCCAGTGAGGCTGTACTTGCCTATAATCCTCGGAGGCCCACTGGTTCTGGTTTCTCAGAGAAGGAAGGAAGAAAGAAAGCTGATTGGTGATTGATATGTCAGTCCACAGGGACCCTTGGTATGAAGTGGACATGGAGAGGTGATGAGTCATCGCACCAAGAAAGCTGCCTCTCTAACAGTAGTATCTTCTCCATTGTCTCTAGCAAGTGTCCTGTCCCAACACCCCTAGATAGTCTCCAGAATGATGCTGGGGCTAAAAGATGGTTGATAGACTTAGGTTTGGGTGTGTGTATGTGTGTGTGTGTGTGTGTGTGTGTGTGTGTGTGTGTGTGTGTTGGGGGATAGTATACATACATGCATATAGGGGCAGGTGTATGTCTGCACACAGGCATGAGGAGGTCAGAGGTCAATGGTAGCATCAGAAACATTAAGGATCTGGTTCCTTCTCCCCAAAACCTGGATTATAGGTACATGCTGCCGTATCTGATTTTTATGTATGTGCTAGGGACCTGAACTTAGATTCTGTGGTGTTTTGAATGAAAATGCTCCCCACCCCCCGCCCCATAGGCTCATTCTTGGTCTGCAGTTCGTGGACCAATTTGGGAAGGATTAGGAGGTGTGGCCTTGTTGGAGGAGGTATGTCACGGGGGTGGAGGGGCTGGTTTATGGTTTCAAAAGCCCACACTGTTCCCAGTTAGTTCTCTTCTTTGCCTCCTGCTTATGGATCAGATGTAAGTTCTCAGCTATTGCTCTAGCACCATGCCTGCCTGCCTGCCCGCCGGCCCACCCACCCAACCGCCTGCCTGCTGCTATGCTCCCTGCCATGATGGATCACAGACTCACCCTGAGCACTATAAGCAAGCCTCCCAACTAAGTGCTTTCTTTTATAAGTTGCCTGGGTCCTGGGGTTTTGTCATGCTAATAGGAAAGTAACTAAAAGAAACTAAGTACCCTTGTAACCCTTGTACAGCAAGCACTTCACTGGTCGGAGCTTCCCCATTCCTGAGTTTGCAGTTTCTTTGCCCTTTACAAGTCCCTTAGCACTTACCAGGTCCCAAACCTGGTCTCCCAGCTTAGTCAACCACCATGGGAAGTCATCCAGGCTACACAACTCCACCCTAATCAAGGACCACAATGGATAGTTATTTTTGGTTGGTCAGTTGAGGTGTTTGTTTATTTGTTTGTTTTGGTTTTTCATGACAGGATTTCTCTGTGTAGCCCTGGCTTTCCTGGAACTCAGTCTATAGACCAGGCTAGCTTCAAACTCAGAGATCTGCCTGCCTCTGCCTCCCAGGTGCTGGGATCAAAGGTGTGCGCCTCTACCGCCAGGTTAACAGACAATTTTTTTAACCATCTTTTATTACACCATTTTTTAAAGGGGACACTTGACACCCTGATGGAGGTCACAGCAATTGACCACCAGGGTCACACTAGGTTGAGCAACTCAGCCCTGACCCTGCACATGTCAACTCTGCACCAGGACAGTGAATGCCAATACCCCCAACACCCAGCATTTTAAGGCTGACCATCTGAACCTGGCAGGGATAGGAGCCCAGGAATGTGCTATGTAATGATGATGACCTTGGCAAATGAGAGGAATACAGTTCACTATGTCACTGTCATGGGCAAGAATCTGGTAAGGTGGTCCCAATGTTGCCAAACCCTCCAGTGATCCTAAAGAAATCCGGATCCCTAGTAGTAAGTGAAATCTGTTAATTTTTAAAGCCTGACCTAAATTTATGTTGACGCTACGAGATGAAACGAAGCATATTTGCAGTCCGTCTGTCTCCCTGCACCCTGCGTGCCCTCTCCACCGTGTCTTATGAACTTCACACTCATCCCCTCATGGGTGAATGACCCCCTCCCCACTGAGTGGATGAAGATGCTGAGTCTGAGAGAAGGAAGAGACTTGCCTTGACCTTGTGAGGTCCACACTTCCTGCCAGGCTCTGAGCCCGCATCAGCACCTGGTTGCTCCCTAGCAGCGAAGCCCTGGATACATGGCTTCCTGCATCCACACTGTCTGTCGCTCAGTGCTGCATGGGGAGGGCAGCAAGAAGGGATGCAAGCTCCCAAGCTGGGTCCCTTCAGCATCAAACATCAGCCGGCTTTGTCAGCCATTTCCCATGGGTTGTCAGTGACGGATAGGGGGAACAGAGACCCTGGGGAGCCCTTGGCCTAGGTCACTGAGATAGCAGTGCGGAGACCAGGTGGCCAAGTGGCCCAGTTAAAACAGAAAGAACAGGAGCCCAGCCCTCCATCCATAACCCAAGCTTCTGTTTCCGAGAATGGTTCCTCTCGACTGAGCCTGGATGTTGGAACCATCTGGTCTGACTCTGTTTTATGAAGTTTATTATAAACTTATAGGAGAATGTGAGCTGAATTCTGCCTCCCTTAGGAGAATCTGTAGCTGAACCCCTGGAGTGTTGGTAGACCTGGACGGTCTCTGGTGGCCTGCCACAGGACGCTAGCCTCAACTTTCACCTGTACAGCATTTTTATTAATGACTTAATTGAAAACATAAAAGGCCTGTTTACCAAATTTGCAGTTGATTTGAAAGGAAGGAGTGGGCAGGGGGAAAGGCCAGGCAGATTGCAAACACATTGACAGGATCCAGATGGCTCTAGTTGGACTGGATTGATGGGCTCAATCCAATAAGATAAAAAAGGAAGAAAAAGGTTGGGGTCTGAACTTGGCTTCAAAGGAGTGACTGCTCAAAGACCAAATGAGGTTAGGTGACAGCAGTGTAACACTTAGCTGGTTTTAATAATATTAGAGCTCAGGTTTGCATGCTGATAGAGCCAGCACACTTAAAACATCACTGAAGACATCCTGTTACCTGAGATAGCCCATCACAGCACGGTTTATAACAGCCTAGCCCTGGGAACAGCCTACGGTCCATCTACTGACAACTCTATATCCATTGGAAATCATGATGGCATAGGAATATGGTTAATGAGATGGGACATATTCCTTTAAATTCAAAAGCAAATAAAGCTATATAGGTAAAATGAAACTGGTTTTTTGTTTTTTTTTTTTTTTAAGAAAGAAAAGATTGTCCTGGAGGGGATGTGTGGTGGTTTGAACAAGAGTGATCTCCACCGGCTCAGAGGTTTTGAGTGCTTGGTCAGCAGGGAGGAATACTACTACTTGAAAGGATTAAGAGGTGTGGCCTTGTTGGAAAAAGTGTGTCACTGGGAGTGGGATTTTGGATTTCAAGGGCCCACCCCATGCCCGGTGTGTCTCTCTTCCTGCTGCCTGTGGATTAGGCAAAACTCTCAACTTCTTCAGCACCATGTCCCCCTGCACGCTGCCATGTTCCCTTCCATGGCAATAATAGACAAAACTTCTAAAACTGTAAGCCAGGCCCAATTAAATGCCTTCTTTTAGAAGAGATGCTGTCGTCATGGTCTGGGTATCTCTTCACAGCAATTAACTGCTGACTAAATCTGGGTGGGTCTCATGAGTCCCTGCCCCTCCTTGAAGATTTCTAAGTAGATAATAACTGACTCAGGGAGGAAGAGACCTTTTCTTCAGGGGTGTGACTATTGGAAACATGCCTGTGTTCTGGGAAACAAACTCCTACCCACCTGTGCTCTTGGAACCAACTCTAATAAATCATTGATTTTCCACCACCACCAAGAAAAAAAAATGGAAATTTATATGGAAAGATATACACCAGATATGTATTTTTTCCGGGTGGTACCAGGGATGAACCAGAGGAAGAAGAGGGCATATCAGACACTGTGTACAGTTTCTAAAGGTTTTGTACAGCTAGTATTTGAAAACGTGTGACTTCAATCTGAAATGTCCCCCACATGCTTGTGTTTGGATGTTTAGTCTCCAAATGATATTATTTTGGGAAGACCATGGAGCCTTTTGGAGTTAGGGTGTGGGTGGCAGATGTAGGTCACCATGCAGACTCTAATCTCATGGTCTGCTTTCTGGCCCACCATAATATGAGTGACTGTCCTCTGCCACACATACCTGCCACACACGGGCATGAGGCCACTCAACTCTGAACAGAAAGTCTCTGCACATAAAACAGAACAAATCATTTCTTCCTTCAGCGTCTTTAGTGAGTACTTTGATCATAGTGACACAACAGAACTAATCCAAAAAAAAGTTGGCAAAAGAAATTCTGCCATACTTTGTCAAGTCAAAACTTAGCCAGCTATAGTGGCTCATACCTGTAATTCCAGCACTTGGGACACTAAGGTAGGATTTCTGTGAGTCTGAGGTCAGTCCAGGCTACATAGTAAGTTTAAGGCTAGTCTGACACTGTCTCATAAAAATTACTCTCTCTGTCTCTCTCTCTGTCTCTCTCTGTCTCTCTCTCTGTCTCTCTGTCTCTCCGTCTCTCTCTGTCTCTCTATCTCTCTATCTCTGTCTCTGTCTCTCTCTGTGTCTCTGTCTCTCTGTCTCTCTGTCTCTGTCTCTCTCTCTGTCTCTGTCTCTTTCTCTGTCTCTGTCTCTGTCTCTCTCTCTCACACACACACACACAGACACACACACACACACACTCCAGACTTGGATCTTAAATCTGGTTCCAGGTGGCTCATTTTACATCCAACTTGGTTACAGGTACTGAGAACAAACATCTTGAGTGTTCCTAGTATGCCTGAAGTGTAGGAGATCTTCTCCATGTGTTTCTGTGTGTACAGGCTCACATGAGTATGCAGGTGTGTGTGTGTGTGTGTGTGTGTGTGTGTGTGTGTGTATGCGCGCGCGTGCGCGCGTGCACAGGTACACTCACAAGTGCATGTGTGCAGTTGCACATGTGTGCACATGTGCATGTGACAACCTCAGCTATCAGTTTCCTGGGCACTCCTCACCTTGTTTATTAAGACAGAGTCTCTCACTAACCCGAAATTCACCAATTCAGATAAGCCTGTTGTCCAGATCAGCCAGCTCTCCAGCACTGGGACAAACGTACGCCATCACCCTTAGCTTTTTTATATCAATTCTTGGGACTGAACTCAGGCTACTGGATGTCCTTCCCAGTCTGTAACTCTCCCACACATCTGGACTCTTAAACTCTAGCTTTTCCAGCTGCTATGGGTTAGGATGATGTTCCAGTCTCCCTGCAATCAGACACCAGACTTCCCAAGTCAGCCAGCTGTGCTGAAACACTCTAGAAGCCACATAGGATGCCAGTCCCCAGGATGATTTTTCAACTCCTTTTTTAAAGTTCATTAGTTTTAATTGTGTACATGCATGCATACATGTGTGTGTGCATACTTGTATGTATGTATATATGTATATACATATGCATGAATGTAATATATGTATGTGTATATGTATGTATGCATGCATGTGTGTATGTATCTATGTATAGAGCATAGACATAGGGCATTCAGGTAGCCAAACAGGCGAGAGCTGCTGATATCGGTGCTGGGGGCCGAACTCTAGTCCTCAACCCCTGAGACATCTCTCTCCACCTCCCTTCAGTTCCTTTATACCATCCTCAAGTCACAGAAGCCCTACCAAAAAAATGAAAAGTGTTCCCTCTTCCCCTTCCCTCCTGGAAGCCTCTCAGCTGTAACACCACAGTATGTCCCCAGAGGACGGTTCCTGTCACAAAAATCGTTCTCCTGTATTACTTATTTCCTTTCTTCCCAGAGCTTGTCAGCAGTGTCAGAGTTGGGGGAAGATTGAAAGGTAAGAGGCCCAGGCACTGGGACTGCAGAGACTACTCCGTGCGGATTGTCAGGTTTGCCTCCAGAAAACTGAGCAGGGAGGCTAGGGAGATGTCTATCTGGAAAGGACATCCAAATGCGACTATAAAGACCCGAGCTTGGATCTCCTACATCTGTGTCTAAGCCTGTGAAATGGGTCTATTAGCTCAGTGCTGGAGGCAGGCAGATTCTCGGAGCTTGTTGGCCAACCAGTCAGTGCACTCAGGGCCAGTGGGAGACCCTGTCTTCAAAACATGAGGTCGGGATTAAGCAAGGAGTATACCAGACAGTGACGTCTGGTATCTCTTTATCTGTGCACACATGAATACACTACACAAATATCTACACCACACACACACACACACACACACACACACACACACACACACGTACACGCACACTAACACGCATGCACACATATGTCTGAAGAAAGCACTTATCTGAGCTTCCCAAACTGAAGTGTGCGATCATTTCTGACTGCCCAGGAGAACGGCCTAGGCAAAAATCAAAACACTTTCCAGGCTCTCTCATAACCCACGATGAGCCCTCTGGCAAGATGGAACTCACCAAGCTTGAATCCTTCCTTCTGCCTCCTCCAAGTCCACTCTTAACAGTCACCCCTCTGTAACAGCTGAACAGTGGCAACACAGCACTCTTGGGGTGCTGGAGTGCCGTGTTGGGTGGTGACAGTGTGTATTTCCCAGAGGGTGAGATTCTCCCATAATGGAGGCTGCTCTCCCACCCCATGGCAGGGAGCACCATGATGGGCTGCCTGCCTCCCCTTTCCCAGTGATGACACCTTGCTTGGGTGTTTGCCTCATTACTATCTGACTCGCAGAAGGTTTTTCTTGCGATGTATTCCAGGCTAATTTTAGAAATTTGTTTTCACCTTCTGACATTGATTCCTGGGGCAGCTTGCAAGCTGCCTGAGACAGAAATCAATGGTGACAGCTTCGGAGTGGGCTCCGTTCTTCATTAACCCAGCGCTCTAAGCAGTCCCAACCCTGTCTCCTCCCTCAGGGCCAGCCCTGAAGAGGAAAGGGAAAAGAATGGGCAGTTGGGACATTTCTTCTTTTAGTGCCCTTAACCTTTTTGTCTTTGGCACTTTCTTCCTTCCTACTCTTTCGCCAACACCTTCTCTCTCCAGCAAGTGTGAAGAAGAAGGAGGGCAAGATTTACTAAGCACCTGCCCATACCCAGGCACTTGGCCAGTTAGTTCATAGAATGGCACCATTTAAATTTACCTTTATCACTCCGAGGTGGGGATTGCCTCCGTTTGAAACAGACCCAAAGAAACAAGAGACAAACCCAGTATCACATAGCCCCTAGCTCCTACAGAGGAGAGGAATGAGAGTCCACCCCAACCCTGCCTTCTCCCGCCATGCAGAAAGCTAAGTGTGAGAGTTTGAGAGAGGATGTTCCATCCCAGCCCCTCAAGGACACTCAGAGTGCTTCTCCCTCTCAGCCAATGGATCTACTGAGTTTTGCACCCAGAAACAGTCCTGAGGAAGGCTTTGGGGACAGCCCTCTCCACTCATGGGAATCAACAGTACTAGCCAAGGAAGTTCTAAGGAAGACTTGCAGATCTGCAGAGAACTCAGCAAAAGGTCATTCGAAAGATGCACAAGCACAGAACGATGTTGGACATTGTTGGAACATACAGACTTGAATAGAGCAGAAAAGATGGGATAGCTTTGAGGAGGTGAGGCCAGTGCATCTACACCAGACCTGCTTGATAGAAACATAACTCAAGCCACACAACGGGTCATGGTGCATTTTCTAGAAGCCACATCAAAAGGTAAAAAGGAAGGGTAAAATCAATATTAATAATATATACATTTAACCCAGTGAATCTCAAATATTATCTCAACATGCCATCAATCCACACATGTAAGAGCTGGAGAGATGGCTCAGTGACTGAGAGTACTTACTGCTGCTCTTCCAGACGACCTGAGTTTGGTTCCTAATACCCATGTAAGGAGCTTTGTAACTCCAGTTCTAGGAGATCTGACATCCTCTTCTGGCTTCCTTGGGCAGCTGCACACATGTGGCGCACACACACACACACACACAAAGCAAATGTATAAACCAGGTGCTGTAGTACACACTTTTCTTTTCAGTCCCTCATATCAATGAGTGAATGAAAAGGAATGTTTTTAAAATTATTATTAATTATTATTAATTAATGTACTTATTTATTTTATGTGTAAGAGTGGTTTTCCTACACATATGTGTGTGCACCAAATTTGTGCTTCAAACCCACAGAGGTCAAAAGAAGGTGTCAGATGCGCTAGATTGGAGTTACAAATGGTTGTGAGCTGTCATGTGGGTCCTGGGACTCAAACCCAGGTCCTCTGGAAGTGCAGCCAGTACTCTTAACCACTGAGTCATCTCTCCAGACAATATCCCACATTCTAACACACTGAACACTATCAGTAGGAAATCATGTATTCATATTAGAAAGGACATGTGACTTCATTCTTATGGAATTATTATTGTTGTAAAATAAGAGAAGTACTCATAAATACCTCACCCCATTTTAAATATTGGAATTTGATTCATTAGTAACAGAAAACAACCGAAGTTTGTGATGTATTTACCAAGTGCTGACTGAGTGCCCTCCGAGCATCCACTTTCCAAACTCTGAATCTATCACTGAGACAAATGTTAGGTCATGTTGGAGCAATATTGTTCTCCTCTACAAAAGGGTATATCTAGGCTAAAGACGTCAATAGCAGGTCTGGATTCAAACCCAACCAAGATTGGCTAACTTCTCACTTTGCCCTCTTAGACAGCAATCTACAACTAAAACCAGACCAGCTCACCCAGCCAGAATAATCCTGAGCCTTACAAACTTCAGGCATCCTGGGCTCACAGCCCTTCCATCGCACGCTCAGCATGGAACATCCTATATAGATACTGCTAGGAGACAGCATAAGGCAATTTAATCCTTCCTAGGCCCCAACCATGTGGGAAGAGGCTGAGTTTTCTCGTAGAAATGATATAAAGCCAAGGAGGAGTTCAAAGAGGGTAGCAAGAAGAAATCAGATTTGCATGTTCGAAAGCTCATTCAGAAAGCCACAGGGAGGGTGGTTTGGAGGGTGTTGGAACTGGAGAAAGGAAACCAATTTAAAAGCCATTCGAGTGGCGACAGCAGATATGAGAGGGGTTCAGAAATGATCAAATTACTGAAGCTTGGTGATTGAGCAATCACTGAGTGGGGGCAACAGAGAGAGTTGAGGATGACTCTGCTTCGTGGTCTGAGTAGTGGAGTTAATGGTGGGACCATTAGCTGAGACAGAAAGTACAGACAGAAGTGGGGGTTGAGCGAAATGAATAGACGTGATAAGTTGGAATGTTATATTGGACTTGACATTATAATTGATTGCCCAACATCCATTCAACCCTTCTGCCATCTGTCACAGAAATGCACACTTAAGGACTTGCTCCAGATCCAGGGTGGGCCCTGACCATATAATCTAATTGTGGTGGCCCACCCCATGCTGATGACAGGTTTGGAGCAGTTTAAGCCAATGGGTATATGCTATTTCCCCTCGAGATTTCGTTGGTGAAGAGGCCCTGAGTTGACCCATTTCAAAGAAAAGTACCTACTTACTGCTTCTGGGTCCACCAGCTATGGGAGAGAAGAGAACTGTCTCCTGATTAAAAGGAAAAGGAGGAAGAAATGATATCCTGATTGCTCCTGACAGCCATTCTCAAAAAGCTCAGAGGAAGATGATTCTAAGAGAAGAATATAGTGAGAAATAAGACACACCTCTTGGTGATGTCACTGAACCATCAAGGGGCTCAAGTCGCCCAGAAGGTCAACCTAGTTTCACTGCCGCTGTCTTTGTAGTGCTGAGAGGTTCAACCCCAAGGTCTTGGACATGCTCTGTAGAATACAGCTCTGCCACCAAGCTATACTCCCAGCCCCAGTTTCCTTGTTTAAGTCACTGTGACTTGGAGTTTTACTATGCAGAGCTCCAACATGCTCATTAACATGAACTGAGGTCACTTGGGGCCTGAGGTCCCCAAGAGCCACGCAGTGCAAGATTCCCTAGGCTGATCCATGAAACACAGCAAAACAGTGCTTGAAGCTAGGGACAAATCTGTTGTCATTGGGTGAGGTATAAAGTCAGTAAGAAGGAACTGATCCATGGTTGTGCACAGTCAGGGGATAGAAAGAAGCGTGGTATAGATCCCTGCTGGGGCTAAATGACTCCTCAGAAGACAAGAGAAGAGAGGAGGGAGTTCTGAATGTAGGATGGACACTGAGGGATCCTGACTATGGGAGTAACAAAAGAGTAGGAACAGATACAGGCTAGGGCCATGACTAAATGTCAAAAGCGCTGTGGACAGAGACACACCAATGGCAACAGAGAGGAGTGTGAATTAAGTTGCAGGCCAACCTGCCTTTTCAAGACCCTCAAACACAAAAGCATCTTAAGGCTCAAATAGATATATTCCTTTCTTGCCCATTTTAGGAGTTTGTCTATGCTCAGTCCAGGGAGTGGCACTATTAGAAGGTGTGGCCCTGTTGGAATAGATGTGGCTTAGTTGGAGTAGGTGTGTCACTGTGGGTGTGGGCTTTAAGACCCTCATCCTGGCTACCTGGAAGCCAGTATTCTGCTAGCAGTCTTCAGATGAAGATGTAGAGCTCTCAGCTCTGCCTGCGCCATGCCTGCCTGGATGCTGCCATGCTCCCATCTTGATGATAATGGACTGAACCTCTGACACCCATATAACGATCCAAAGGGAGGGCCAGTCCAGAGCAGAAGAGGCCCCTTTCCATAGTCACAAGGGCCGGATCCCTCTCCTAGCTATCAGCTCAGCAATCCCGTAAGGTCTTACTGTGCTCCACACACCACAGCTGGCTCACCATCCGCACTTCCGGCTCTAGCCCATGGAAAGGGGGAAATCAATCACATCTCATGCAAACCACTTCTGGGTTTTCTGGAAGTTACATTCTTCCTTTCGAGAAGAACTAGGGAAATGAATGCTCTCAAGGCTCAGGGAATTTCTAACATGGGGGTGAAGGAATGTAAGGGAGGGCTGGAGGGTGGGGTGGAGTGCCCTGTAATGCTGTCTTCCTGGGCATGACATGGACACTGTGCTCATGAACTCACAACAGCTGTGGCTATCTGCGCAAGATCAAGGCGGTTGGCCTTGCGGTGTGGGTGGAGGAGGGGATCCTAGGGCCCCACCCCTCCCCTTGGCAATTGATGGCTACTGGGGAAGGGAACATCATTTTCTTCACAGCTGTGGCCCCAGGTAGGCAAGGGTGATCCCACACTTGTATAAGCAGGCAGCACTAACTGAACTCAATGGGTTATAGGAAAGAAGGGTAGAAGAGAAGAACAAGAAGGTGGGAGAGGACGTACGAGTGGAAGGCAAAGATTAGGATTAGATATGACCAAGTTACATTGAGTATTGTGTATGTCTGTGTGTCACTGTCAAAGAATAAAACATACATGTTCTGAAAGGAAAAAAAACCCTTAACAAAATAAACCAAGGAATTAGCCACACTCAGCTTTGAGGGAGCCTTCTAACTCCGCCCAAGGCTAAGCTGTGATGCTCTTCCCAACACCCAGGAGATCTTGATGAAGGAAAAAAAATAGATGGGCATCTGAGCATGTAAGGAACTAAGGCTTCCTCCCAGGTTCTAGGAAGTTGAGGAAGGTGTAAAGACTCTATCTGTCCTTTCTATACAGACTCCTCACCTGGGCTTATCTGAGTAACATCTTGCCCTGGTCAAATGATCATCTCACAAAGCCCAAAGAGTTTCAGTCTCTCTTCCAGCCACAACGCATCAGCTGCCACTCCTCGCCAGTCAGGAGACGGTTCTGCAGCCCAGCGAGTGTTGTTATGCCGTGCGGTGGATCTTCCAAGCCCGTCTCCTCTACGGTTTCTGGCTAGCTGTCAGTTCAGCTCTAGAAATGTACAGGAGAGTCAAGCAAACCCAAGCAGGTCATGATTCACCTGATCCTTTTTTGGGGGGTAATGGGGCACTGTTTGTCTGTCTGTCTCTCCCCATCTCCTTCTGCCTATCTCTAGCTCTCCTCTCACTCGCCAACACAGCCACCGACTTGTTCTCCAAACCACACAGTCTGGCATCCGCCCCCTCACTCAGCTGGAGCTGACACCGAAGTCATTCAATTTAATGGTCTCTTCCCAGCCCTCTTCCTCCTCCACCTGGCTGGGTCTCCTTGCACACGATTGGCACCCCTTCCTCGCAGCTCACCTACCTGCAGGGCTAGAAGATGCCTCTCCACACACCTGCCCTCCACGGCTCCACCGTCCCCAGTTCCCAGCCTTGTTCTGGCTCTCTCTGGGGCTCCTCAGGAGACAGATGGAGGCCAACACTGTAACCATAGCCGTGCAGTTGCTCTGTTAGCCTGCTTGCATGGAAAAGATGTAACATGAGCTCAATTCTACATCTATACGTTGAGCGTGGTGGTACTCAGGGAGAAAGGCAAGAGAATCAAGAGTTCAAGGACAGTCTCGGCTACACAGCAAGGCCCACCAAGCATCACAAGAGCCTGCCTAAAAAACAAACAAACAAACAAATCTTTATTGCCCAGTAGTATTAGAGGTTACTTAGTATCAGTCTAGAGAGGTGGCTTTTACAAACATGAGGACCTGAGCTCAGCCCATCTATTATCCCAATTCTGGAGACAGATGCTCACTGGTTGACCGGCCTAGCCAAAATGATGAGTTCCAGGTTCTGAGAGAGACTCTTTCTTTAAAAAACAAAACAAAAAAACATGGTGGAGAGCAATTGAAAGACTCAAAGTCAGCCTCTGGCCTCCTTACACACACACATACACACACACACACACCATGAACACACACATGCACACACATACCATACAACATACATACATACATGCATGCACGCTCACACAGCACATGCAGAGGGTGGGAGTCATTTAATCCCTAGGAAAAGAATGATGCAGTTGCCTTTTGCAGGCTAGGCAGTAGGCTAATAAACAACTCTCCAAATCTCAGTGACTTAACAAACTTAAAATTACAGTCCAGTGAAGGTGAATGGAAGCTAAGGGACAGTCACCTATGTTTATACAGAGTTCAGTCCAGTGCCCAAGTGCTCCACTGGAGTTTCTGCAACGTCCCATGAGGAAAAAGAGTAAGTGTGTGTATAGAAAATCATTCCTGACATTCTTCAGGAGCCCAATATGCTCATATTCCATTGGCCAGAACAATCGCATGACCTGATTGCAGGGAATGCTGGGAAATGTAGTTTCAGATAAAAAAGACAAGAGGGTTTGTGACTACATAGTTCATAAGGTTGCTTTGAAAATGGCAATCAAGAGTAATAAACTCATTAGTTTTCTGTACTGGTGTATCTGTTACATGAATAGTAACAACTAGTATAAAAACATTTTTTAAACCACTGTTGTCCAACTTCCCCAAGTGCTTAAGTCTGCGAAGACCTAGCCTGAGATAATAAGGAGGCCAAGGAAACAAACAGACCAAGGAGAAAAAAGCAGCATGGTCAGAAATGGAAATGCAGGCCAAATCTGGAGGCACAGGATAAGGGCTGAGTGGGCAGTTGGGGCGCGTGGGGGGTGGCTCACAAAGAATGGAGAACCTACGGGACCCAGCACAACCTCTGATTTCCCAGCCAGCCCTGGCTCCTACCTGAGCCAGAGGGGCTTACATAGATCTGAGTTTCCTTGGAAACCATTTCTCTGGCCCTCTCTGCATGTTATCAGCCAAGTTGGTTGTAATCAAACCCCCACGGGGCAGCGAATGAGCTCTCAAACTGCCATCCTGGGGTTCCATCCAAATTGCTTGCATTTCCTATTTAAATTGGTAATTTCCCCACAAGGGATCCCCTGCCCATCCAGAGACTTGTTGAAAAGCAGGGAGCTCTGGGCAACTGTCCCTCCATCACTTCCAAGGCCCCAGAGTGTACCTCCAACATGGCCTGGGGATTATGGCCAGCACTGAAGTCCTCTGAAGACCCAGGCCTTAGGAGCAGACACACCAAGCCAGGAACCCCTCCCTGGGGCCCTCTGTCCCAAGAAGGTAACAGTCAGGTGTGAGCATCCAGGAAGAGACTGACTCAGGCCAAGGTAACAGCATTAGTATGGCGCCCATCACTGTCCAGATTGATAAGGACTTTCTCTCTTGCCTTTTGTAGAAATTAACTTTCCAAAGAGAAGTGAGGCCCCAGGCAGAAGTAAGTACTCAGAGCCGAAGCCACAGAACCCAGAGCAGTTGGGAGAACATCACTGTAGGTGTGGCGATTCCAAATGTCTAGAGGCCCTCCCTTCACTTCCTCAGTCAGGAACCAGCCCAATGCTGGGTATCACTACAGGAAAGGAGACTGGGATACCCCTTTCCCCACAGAGTGGGCAGAAGGTCCATCTCAGACAAGGTCTCTCTCTCTCTCTCTCTCTCTCTCTCTCTCTCTCTCTCTCTCTCTCTCTCTCTCTCTCTCTCTCACACACACACACACACACAGAGAGAGAGAGAGATTGCATTTTACATAAGGATGGACACATGCGTATGTACACATTAGAGAAACTTACACAAGTTACTGATCTAGGCATGTTCACAAATGGGCATCAGGATAAAATGGAGCACAGGGTATATGGCCCACGCTCCACCCTCAGAGAACAAAGAGTCCAGTCAGTCCTTCTCAGAAGTCCAACAATGAGTGACACCCATACTCAGGCACATGCATCTGAGGCTGAGGAACAGCCTGGGCCAGGAGATGGGCCCTGGCCCTGTGGGTGAGTAGACAGAAGAGAGCCTAGGTTCCACATAGCCAAGTTTAGAGACAAGGATATGAGGTCATTAGTTTTAATCTAGGTTGCCCTTATATCCAATATAGACATGGGCAAAGACCAGACTGTAGAGGCATCCTCTTAGGCTGGACATGGGGTCTCTAAGTTGAAGTAGGTGCCCAGACTGCAGAGGGGGGACAGGAACAAGAAAGCCCATTTCATTCCTCAGATGAAAATGCATGCCACGTCCTAACACAGTACAGGTCACACTAGGATCCCTGCCACTTGGCACTGGCACCTTCAGTGAGAGAAATGCTAGGCTTGGGGACTCTAAAGCTCCAGGCTTTCAGACAAGCACAGATGATACCAGCCTAGTCCCTGCCATGCTGGCTTTCTGCCCAGAGCCAGACTGGGGCAAGTTAAGCTCATGGTCTTGGCGGACAGAGCCCATGGACAAGGGACACACAGTTGGTTTCTCCTGACAAGGGCAGATAGGCCAGGTACCCTCCCTCCTGAGCCAGTGGGACCCTGAATGCCTTTTTCCCTCTGTTGCCAGGAGGAAGACATCTGGCGGACTCATCCTTCAACAGGGAGGGAGCCCTCAGGGCCTTCCCAGCAAGGCTCTAAGAGCCTCAGGCAGGCACTGCGAGAGTGGCTGGTCTTCCCTCTTCAGCAATGCTGGGAGATGAACCACACCACTGAGAGGGATGGAAATAGAGCAGGTGTTGGCTTCCAGTGCCCAGAAAGACTGTCCCCACCATTTCCTCATCTGCCCCAGTGCCACAGAGCTTTATGGTCTGCCTCACATCTTTCCAACAGACAGGTGTGAGAGAGAAAAAGGAGAACTCCAGTAGGGTGGGTGTAGCCTGCAGCCTGCAGCTGCTGTGACCCCACAGCTTCAGCCAGAGGCTGTGGAGAATGGGGAACAGAGTGGGCCAGAGGGTGTATGAACAGTCAGCCTGTCTACCACACAGCCTGCTTCTCCCTTGCTCCATACATCTTTCTACCTCCTCGTCTTCTGGAGGATTCTTATTCAGCTTTCAAATCCCTATTCACACATCTCCTCACCTGTGAAAGGTCTCCCTCTGCCTAGTGAACTGTCTACTCCTTGGGGTGCTGCCTTTGTGTATTCTTGTCATGATGTCTGTCTTCTTCATGTGACAGGGACCACCTTGTGGGTCTCAGCTCAGTGACACTTGTCTCCGTAGCCCCACGCTACAGAGGGTCTGACAGAATGCATCCAGGAGAAGCAGCATCCACAAGTCACTGATCCCAGGTTGAGTCTGGAGGATCACAAGTTCAAGGCCAACTTGGGCAACCTAGAGAGACCCTGTCTCAAAATGAAAAAAAAAAAAGAGGGCTGTGGAGGTCTCTCAGTGATAGAACACTTGCTGAGACATGGTGAAGACCTGGAGTTTAATCCCCAGGACTTCACATAAAGAAAAAAAAAAGGGAGTTCTGGAATAAGCCAGACTTGTGTGTGAATCCCAGCTTTTTTCCATCAACTAGACAAGTTGTTTTAATCCTGAGCCCCGTTGGCTGAAATGTGAAGAAGACTATAAATCAGAACCACATCTTACAATCCTTCATGAGTGATGGGTGACAGAAAAGCCTGAGGGTGGCTGAGTGACAGGCACAGCACTGAAACTGGTGACCAAGTCCATCCAGTGTCTCCCAGAAATCTCAGCAGCAAATGAACCATCACCATCAAGGGGAGGTCCCCAGTGGAACAGGGCTGATCTTGGGGCCCAAAACAGAAGCCGTAACCTTTGTAGCCACGAAAGCTAGCTCTTTAGTACTGGATTTGCTGTTAGTCTTAAGTTCAAAGCTTGACTCAAGTGCTTGCTGTGGGTACTTGGAGCTAAACGCTTGAAGGAATCTCAGAATGGAAATGTACTAATGTAAACATACACATTATATGAAATAAACCCCATCAGTGGATGAACAAGGAAGAGGGCTGAGCATGGCGCATCAGGCCTTGGTGCATGGAAAGTTGTTTTCTGGATGGAGAGAGAAGAAAGACCACTCCAGAAGCAGCAGCAGCATAGTCTGAGGCTTGCAACCCAGAGTACAGTGGAGATCCAGGTCCCATCTATGCAGGTGAGGCTACAGAAGAGAATATGAAGATGGGGCAAGATGCAGAACATCGTGCTACTTCCTAACAGCAAATCCAGTACTGAAGAACTAGCTTGCGTGGCTACAAAGGTTACGGCTTCTGTCTTGGGCCCCATGATCAGCCCTGTTCCACTGGGGACCTGCCCTTGATGGTGATGGTTCATTTGCTGCTGAGATTTCTGGGAGACACTGGATACACACATTCAATGACCTCCAAACTTCTCTTCCAGGATGTGCCAAGTACATAACTTAAGGACTCAACAAATGTGTGGGCCAAACAAATAAAGGACCATCACCTAGACTGTGTCCCGAGCCTCCTGGCTGGGTTTCCTTTGGTCATGATCTGGTTACAGGCCTCGGGGAGTCACACCACCTCTGCATGATGGGAAGAGGGCACAGCAATGTTAGCATGCAATCCTCTTGGGCTATGGGAGGTAGCGGGGATAAACAATAACAAGATACAGGTGCTATAGAACAGACTCTAAAAGCAAGCAAGTGCAGCATACCTTCACACCATACTTCACCCTGGCATTCATTACGTCTGCCTTCTGATCCACTCAATCACGAAGGCTTTGTCACACCATTCTGCACCGCCATGACAGGTCCGTGAGGGCTCCTGGATTACACAGGCAATCCAAGTTAGAGCCAGACCCAATGGTTCTCATGCCAAACCATTTCTTTAAAATACTAAGAATATTTCCTATTCCTCTTCCTCCTTCTCTTCCTCCTCTTCCTTCTTCTCCTTCTCCTTCTCCTTCCCCTACAACTACTCTTCTTCCTCCTCCTCCTCCTGTGAAATTTGACAGGGATAATGTTGTATTTTGAATGGCCCCAAAATTCAAGTGCTAAAATTTAATCACTTATGTGATAATATTAGGAGATGAGGCCTTTAATAATTAATAGGATTAATGATCTTGTAAAAGAGATGCAAGGAAAATGTTGGCCCACTGCAAGGACATTGTTTATCTACACTAACAAGGTACCACCTTGGAATCAGAAAAATCCAACCCTCATCAGTCACTCTGTCCTTAGCTGGTGGCACTGAGTAGGCCAAACAATTAAAGGCGTGTCACCAGCACCCTAGCCCATGGCCCTTTTTCCATCCTGAGTTTCTACTTGATTAGAAAGGTTGTGGAACTTTTGGGAGGTGGAGCATGGCTGGAGGAAATGGGTCAGTGGGTCAGTGAGGGAAGGCCTTTAGAACTTACATAGTCAGGTTCCACTTCCTCTCTGCCCTCTGACTGCAGATGCACCATGACTGTCACCTCCTCTCCTTACCCCCACACCTTCCTGCCATAATGGTAGCCCGCATCACTTCTAACTATGAGCCAAAATGAATCCCTCCCATACGTTGCTTTTGTCATATGTTTAATCACAGCAAGGAGAAAATTGACTTATCCTTTATAAAACAATGAAGACTAAGACATTTCCCTCTGCTGAGGGAGTAGTATTCTCTACCCACCTCCCCTTTACCTCCACTCACCCACCCAGACACACCTACACACATTGATCCCTGAGGCTCTACAGACCACAGACCACACTACCATCCTTCTCTCTCCCCTGCCCAAGCCTCCTCACTAAGAAACTTGCCCAGAAGTTAGATCTACCTATGGGCCTGACATCAGAGGATGACTCCTGTGTGCTGCAGCTCACAGAATAAAAATGTATTCCTTCTGATCCCTGCCCAGCCTCCTGATAAGCCGAGTCTGCCATGTCTTAATATTCCTCTGCTAAGATGTCTGCAGGTTCCTCAGATGTCTGTTTCTAGCCCGCTAGCCTTTGAACTTGAGACAGCCTAACCATCTAGTAGTTGACTAAATAATTTGGGGAGACTTGAAAGACAGCCCAGGCGGCAGTCAGCCAGCACACCTGCCTGGACCGTCTACACGGCCTGGCCGTTCTCTCCAAGGGCTGCTCTCCAGGGAAGGCTGCTTGAATCAAAGTCAGGGATCACAGCAAATTCACTGGCAACCACAACAAGATCCTTTTAGCAGGCTGGACTGAAAATGGGAGGGGGCAGAGCTCACCTAGTCTCTAGAGGAAGTCATACTCTTTGGCACATAATAACTAGCTCCACTTGGCTAAGCACTACCCAAACCAGAAGGTCCCAGCTGCTTAAAGCTGTGTCACAGACAGGCCTAGTCCCTGGATGCTTGGCTCTGGATAAACTACTGTCATTCAGATCTTAGTCAACCTCTATTTCCCAGTTGCCCTGCCATCACCACGCCACCGCCTCCTCTCCTTCTCCCTCTCCCTCTCCTTTCTCCTCTTTCCTCTCTCTCTTCTTTTTCCTCTCTCTCTCTCTCTCTCTCTCTCTCTCTCTCTCTCTCTCTCTCTCACACACACACACACACATACACACACATGTATGGATTTGTTCATGTGTGTGTATGTCATATAAACTTGTTCATGTGTGTGTACAGATGTGAGTGCAAGTGTGTATACATATATACATACAGGCAGAGACAAGAGTTTGATGTTGGGCAACCATCTTTCTTTCTATCTTTCTTTCTTTCTTTCTTTCTTTCTTTCTTTCTTTCTTTCTTTCATTTTTACGGAAACAGGGTCTCTCATTGAACCTGGGACTCATTGATTCTGGTAGTCTAGCCAATCACTAAAATCCAGGTATCCATCTGCCTCTACCTCCAGCCCTGGGGTCACAGACAGGCCTAGTCCCTGCCATGTTCAGCTCTCACATAGGAGCTGGGGACACAGACTCAGGTCCTCATACTTGTATGGCAGGTGCTTTTCCAACTCAGTCATCTCCTGGTACCATGATACCAACTGCCTCCTCCCAAGAGCCCTCCACATCCCCTCATCTCAGAGGAAGGAAGTCCCTCCTCTAGGCCAGAGTCAGTTCTTCAGGGAATTATTACCTTCTTGCTCCTTCAAGCCTGCACCTACAGCCCCTGCCTTGCTCCCAGTGAGGAACAGGCTCTAGCTACCTCAGACTCAGTAACTAACTTCTTCTCTCCTTCCCTTCCTTCCTCCTCCCAGAACCCAACACCCACGGGCGAGTCCTGGTGTCTCTAGCAGCATCCCAAGCTTCTGTTATATCCTTACTCCACGGAGTCCATTCTCCACACAGCCCTGCCTGTCCATGGCCCAGCAGCTACGCAGTCTGTCATACCGAGTCGTCATTTGAATGGAACTCATACATTTATTGTGAAGGTTGAAAAGGATGCATGTGAGACACACAAACAAGTGCTGGAAACATGAAAGGTGGCCAATGAGCAGTAGCTAGCATCCTGACTGGTACACACAACCTCAGCTGAGTATACCACAGCCAGAGAGTATCAGCACTGCCCAGCACTCACGGAAACAGGGTCTCAGGCGTGACTTCAGCCTAATGCACCGTTCCGTGCAAAGAGAAGTGATGAACACAGGACTGGTCTGTGAAGAGGGAAGGTTAGAGAGCCCAGCTATAAAGCCAGGCAGACCCAGGAAACCACACACAAGCAGTAAGAGGAAACACTCGAATGGATGACATAAACAGAGATGGCAGAGACCAAGGCCGTGATCCTGAAGGCCGGGCTCAGACATTTGAAGTTCACGACAAAGGAAATGAGAAATCAGTGGAGAGTCTTAGACAGGAAGTAGGTGGGCAGAGCCAAGGACCAGAAGACAAATGAAAGTTGTCCTTCATAGGTGTCCTTGCATGCAGACCTTCACCCACACTCTCTTCTTCCCACTCATTCCATCCCCCGGAATTCTATAGTGGAGGAGAGAAAACTCTAGATGCAGAACACCGGAATAGAGAGGATTTATTGGCAAGTTGGCTATGAGGAGGAAAAGGAGGAGGAGGAGGAGGCTGAAGAAGAGGAGGAAAACATAATGACCAGCTGAAGAGTGATATTGGTGGTATTCATGATTGAAAAGAAATGCTTGCAAGAGAGGTCTGGTAAGGAGCCCATGTTTCACCCACCCCATGTTTTTTGAGTATCAGTGTTAAGCTCTGCATGGGTTTCTCCATGTCCCAGTGTCCCAAGCCTGCTCTCATGGGAAGTACACTCTGGTGACAGGAAGAATCCCGGGTGCTATGGGACATCCCAGAGGCCATTCAAGGAGGAGTCAAGGATGGAGATGGATTGGGAGTCATCCTTGGAACTGCCCTGGGTACACATTTCAGAGGGTGCTGTGAGTTAGAAGCATCTTTAGCAGCTTTCTTCCTGCTCCAAGGGGAGCATGGCAGAGACAGCACCCTTAGTGATGGGTACCTGACCCAGTGATGGAGGCCTTTGACCTCTCGATTACCTGCAGGGGAGCTGTCTCACAACAGCAGTCTTGTAACACTGACCAAAGCATCTGGGCCAGGTAGAGGAGTCCTTAGCCATACTGCCATGCCAGGGAAACTTATTCTTCTATTCTTTGGTGTCCCTGGACACTCAGGTCTATTCCCATGTCCTCCTTGGTCATTCCACACATGCTCCAGCATACTTCTGGAGCTCTCAAAGTGCCAGCAGGCCCTACATCTCCCTCCCTCCAATCTCTTTGTCTTCCAGACCCTATCCAGCCTTTCCACTACCTCCTCCTGCTGCTCCTCTTCCTCCTCCTCCTTCTCTCTCTCTCTGTCTCTCTCTGTCTCTGTCTCTCTCTGTCTCTCTCTCTGTCTCTCTGTCTCTCTCTCTCTCTCTCACACACACACACACACACACACACACACACACACACACTCCTCTTCCTCCTCTTTCTCCTCCTCCTCTTTCCTCTTTCTCCTCCTCCTCCTCTTCCTCCTCCTGCTCCTCTTCCTCCTCCTCCTTCTTCTCCTCTCTCTCTCTCTCTCTCTCTCTCTCTCTCTCTCTCTCTCTCTCTCTCTCTCTCACACACACACACACACACACACTCCTCTTCCTCCTCTTTCTCCTCCTCTTCTTCCTCCTCCTCCTCTTTCCTCTTCCTCCTCCTCCTCTTCCTCCTTCTTCTCCTCTTCCTCCTCCTCTTTATAAGCGCAATGAAACCAACAATTCAGTTAACCCTGAACCCGCCCAGCAGGGCCCATCATCTGGGGAATCACACACATTACTGTGTGGTTACATCCTCCCTGCTCTAACCATGGGTGCACCTTTAGTACTTCCCGAGGTTGTCCTCTTGTCCATGACTAATTTATATCCTTTTTAGGTAATGCAAAGCCTAATACCACTACCACCTAGGAGGCTAGTGATGGCTAAGGGCCTCTGTCTTCTTCTGACATCAGAGTTGTCAGAACTGTAATTCCTGGTGTCCACTCCTTGGGTGGGAAGTGGTCCCCAGTTGACAGAACTCCAGTGGAGAAAGTCTGCTGTCTCTGTTACCACTGGCTCTGTGATGCTGTTCCAGGAAGCCGCGATGGAAGGGCCACCCTTCCTTTCAAAACTTATTCCTCCAACAGTTTTGTCAGACAGGACAAAATATCTTAAAAACACAGTTTGCTCCAGTCGAGAAATTATTCTAAGGAAATGTGTGCACAAGTATGTTTGGGGAACAACATTTAAAGCAGCCACACAGAGCTAGTGAGATGGCTCAGGAGGGAAAGGCATCTCCTACCAAGCCAGATGAACTGAGTTCAATCCCCAGGGCCCACATGGAAAAAGAGAACTAACCCCACAAGCTGTCCTCTGACCTCCACACACATGCTGTGGCACATGTATATGCATACCCAGGCATGTGCATGTATGAGCTCACATGCACACACTCAAGCATACATGTAAATAAATGTAACTTTTAAAATAAGCAAAAAGATAAAATAGCCACACATTAAAAAGGAAATAACTTGACACCACTCACACAGAATGTGATGGTATGCAGGTGATCTAGTCCATGTCTCTTGGTCTGAATCCACTCAGCCTTAGTCTGTCATGACTGAAGACAGGACTCTGTACTGATGCCTCCCAGTATGCAGAAACATCTGGCTTCCTGCTAGGTTCCAGCTGTAGGACACACTTGAAGAAGAGTGGAAAGAGAGAACTGAATCCTACAAGTGGTCCTCTGCATACACATGTACACAGACACACATGACAAATAAATAAGTGTATTTTTATATCTTTAAATGTACCATTGCACACATGAATTTACGGCATACAGGCAACCTTAAGTGGACTCAGTGGGCTTTTAAAAAAAATAAAGCACTTATAATTAGGAGAGAAAAGAGGCTCAGGGAATAGAGGAGGAATTGATAGAAAGAAGGGGTTGGGTTTGGTCAAAATGCATTCTATGCATGCATGAAATACTCAAATAATAAAAGAATTATTGAAAAATTTATATTTTATACAACTATATGTGTATATGTACATTTATGTGTGTGAATATATATACAGTGCCAGGGTTGGTTAGGGTGCAAAGCAACAGGGAATTTTATAAACTGCTGAAGAGATTGTAAATTTATAGCCATTTTAGAAAACAATTTCACTGATAATAGCTACTAAAGTCCAATAGAGCCCCTGCTATTCTAAACCTGGGTATGATTTGCACAGAAACTCTTGCAGATTACACAGTCGGAGAGCAGCAGTCTTTATTTCTTCCTATCAGTGGAAAGTGGGTGAGTTCTTGTGAAATACTCATATAATGGGCCACTACCCTATACTTAAAAATTAATAAATGGGACCAGGGAGGTGGCTCAGGGTTAAAGCAACCTGCTGTCAAGCCTAGCAACTGGAGTTCAAGCCTCAGAACCTCAGAACTCATGTGGTGGAAGGAGAGAACTGACAAATTATTCCCTGACCACACACACACACACACACACACACACACCACAGAGGCACATGATAGTAACTGAATAAATGTAAAACAATTTCAATAAATAAGTGAAAGATGGAAGGTTGGGATATGACTCCATTGATATGAGATTTTCCAAACTTACAGAAAGGCTGGGGTTCTATATAAAGACCTTATAAATACCTGGTATGGTTGCACACAACCTGCAATTCCAGCCCTTGGAAGGTGGAACAAGAAGGAGAAGAAGTTCAGAGTCATTTTTTAACTACATATTGAGTTCAAGATCAGCCTGAGCCACATGAGATCATATCTAAATACATTCACATACATGTACATATACACATGTATAAGTATAAGTATAATTTTGAGTGAAGGGAGCAATCTACAAAGGGCATTTATAATAGCACTATTTGCATATGTAAAGTTTTAAAACCTACAGAGTAAGTTTGTGTTGTCAGTGGGTCAACTTAGATGTCAAAAATGTATATGTCATATTTGGCAAATTAAACTGATTAGAAGTACAACCACAGGAAAAATGTTCACTGGGTGGGAGAGGGGCAGGAAAGGAAACAGAGCAGGGAAGGGGACATTTGGTTTTGTTACTGAGACCTAACAGTAGGGACCATTATAAATGGAGGCTATACCAGGGACCTCAGAGAAAGGGATAAGTAGGGACTTAGGAGGATGGAGGACATGTGAACCGGATTAACATTTCATGAATATGTGGTGCCTTCGTTACTTTTCCATTGCTGTGATAAGACACCATGGCCAAGGCAACTTATTAAAGAAAGTGTTTAATTACACTTATGGTTTCAGAGGGTTAGAGTCCATGGTGGCAGAGCAAAGGCCTGGTATCAGGAACAGCTGAGAGCTTACATCTTGGCAGGGAGAGAAGACAGAGAGAGGCACACTGGGAATGGTGTGAGTCCTTTGAAGTTTCAGAGTCCACCCCCAGGGACACACTTCCTCCAACAAGGCCACAGCTCCTGATCCTTCCCAAACAGTTCCACCAACTGGGTTTCAAGTGTTTAAACATTATCTACCTATGGGGGCACTCTTGTTCATATCTCCATGGGTAGCCATTAAATAGCAAATGGTATTTGTTGTTTGTTTGTTTGTTTTTGTTTGTTTTGGCTTTTTTGAGATAGAGTCTCACTCTATAGTCCCAACTGACCTGGAATTCACTATGTAGCCCATGCTGGCCTTGAACTCATGGTGGTCCTCCTGCCTTGGCCTTCCAAACATTAAGGTTGCAAACACAAGCCATTTTTCTCAGCTTCACAGTATGTGGCTTATTATCTCTTCTAAAATGAGTTATATTTATGTCTAGCTTGGCAAAAGAGACTGAAAAAGACAAGCCCTAGCTAGTAATCATGTTCACTTTCGTATAAATACATGAGATTTTTATTTCCTTATATTTATCTATATTTTCTCATGTTTCTACAGACAAACATAAACTTGTTCTATAATAAATTCCTGAGGAATTTTTAAAATTTACTCCTGCAGAAAATCCTCCCTTACGTGCTGCTGTGACTTCAATATCTCCCCAGGATCCTCCTAAAGTGTGTGTGGAAGAGGATTTTAGGTGATGCGGTGCAGATAACTTTTTTATTTTCCTGTGTATCTATTTTAGTGTAGTTTACAAAAATAAAACAGCACATTAAGCTCATGATTTAATTGATACTTACACATTTTTAAACAAAACTCCTCTTGCTCAAAGGAAAGTCTTCTCGATGCATAGAGCTGGTTTTCGGGGATATCCACAGTGGGGTTTGGGTGGGTGAAAATAAGGAGATGTGACCACTCCTAGGTTTTTATTGTAGCCATGAGAGAGAGAACAGCCAGCTGCATCTGGAAGAGTCCAGACTGAACATGGCCAGTAGAATAGACCAGGGCATGAGAGGAGGAGGCATGGGGAGTAGAGAGGGGGAGAGCAGAGAGAAGGAAGAGAAGGAAGAGGAGAGAGAAAACAAACATTTAAAAAAAAAGGAGTTGAGAAGGACCAAGAAGAGAACCAAGAGAGCAACCAAAAGGACAGGACCAAAAGCAGAGCCCAAAGAGCATGGCCAAAATGGCTGAGTTATAAAGTAATCAGATGCTGGGGGAGGGGGAGGGAAGCTCAGGGCCTGGAGAGGGTAGGGTAGGAGATGAGGTAGGGGGTGATATATGCTAATGGGGGAGCAATGCTGGGAAGAGCCAGGACTCTAACAGGTCCTGGAACATGCTGGGAGCACAGTCAACATCTGCTTTGATATGTTAATAGGCTCCTCACCTCAGTTAGTCATTTGTCCCAGGTTTCTTTGGGGACTAATGGGGGAGGGGTAATATGACGGAGAACATGTACCTCTTTCTGCATATGCTTCAATTCCATTCGAGCTACATGTTAAAGATAATACAAATAAGAGATAAAACTGACTAGCCATATATGAAAAGACTGATAAATCAGACTACCTAAAAAATTAGACATGACGGGAAGTAAAATAAAGGCAACAGAGCCAGGCATACTGGTACATGCCTGCAATCCCACGGCTTGGGAAACTGAGGCAGGGAAACCAACCATGATCCCCATGGGGAGTTTGAGAAGCAGCAAGAAGCAGAATAGAAGAGGATTGTAATATCTGTAACTAGCTGTAGACTCACAACCAGAATATATAAAGCAGCCTTAGCTGTTAATTGTAAGAAGACAGACAATGCAGTTGAAAAATGAGCCCAAGACGCAAGCAGGCACTTTACAGAACACACCCACACATCTAATAAACACACAGCGTGTGCCAGGCGGGCACTTGTCTCGATCAACCTGAGAAGTAATTGGGTGACTCACTCTTTGTCTCCAAAGAGTCAAATTGAAAAGACACACAGAGGCTCTGTGTACCTTCTAGGATGCACTTTATACCACCATAAAAAGATTAGCATTAAAAAGAAAGAAAGAAATTTGTGCAACAAAAAATAAATAATGTGTTGGTGCATTTATGAATCTAAAAACAGTCCAAAAACATACCAGGGCATTATGCAACTGTCAAATTTAGCTAACGAAAGAAAAAGCAAACATAAATAAAAATAATTGCCTTGGAAGGGAGAGAGAAGGGTTAGATTTCCCCCCTCCCTGGCAGGATTGTGCATCTGTGCATGTGCACATGTGTGGATACATGTGCACACAGGTGCTCACACACATGCATATCATGCATGTCAAGATCTGGCATCTTCCTCAGTCACCCTCTGTAGTGTGTAGTTTTTGCTGCCCCACTTTAAGCAAACAGTGCTACCAACCCCACCCAGGTTCCCTCAGATCCGAGGGTGAAAGACAGACAGACAGACAGATAGACACACGCGCACACGCGCGCGCCCACACACACACACACACACACACACACACACGCATTAACTTATTTTTGAACTTGCCTTATTGGTGCAATTGCTGGGCACTTCTAATCTCCCGCGGCTAGCATGATCTTCCCAGTACTCTTAGCTCAGCACCCAAAATCTGCCTTCAACTTTAGTTGTTCAGTTACCTTCTCCTTGTTCAGCAACCCAAAACTGCCCTCTGCTTAGTTTTGTTTCTAATCTCCCACCTGGGAAAGTGGCTGATGGTCGCTCCACCTGAGATTTCACATGGCTGGGCACCTTTTCTCCCTCCAAAGCATAGCCAAAAACTTTCTTCTCTCCCTGTGTTTCTTAGCCTGCCTGCAGGGACCCAGAAGTTCTGTATCTTTCTTTCCTCCCAGCAATTGGTCTCTGACATCTTTATTGTTCAGTCAAGAACCAATTGGGAAACAGGACCTTTGCATCAGAACCACCCCCTACAACTCCCTATTTTATTTTTTTAGACAGGGTCTCTCACTGTACCTGGAACTCCCCAATTTGGCTAGTCCTTACTGGCCTTCAAATTCCAGGTATCCACCTGCCTCCGCCTGCCTCTGCCTCTGCCTCCGCCTCCGCCTCCGCCTCCGCCTCCGCCTCCGCCTCCGCCCCCGCCCCCGCCCCCGCCCCCGCCTCCGCCTCTACCTCTGCCTCTCTGGTGCTTCAATTACAGACTTAACCCATCACACCCAGCATTTCCTGTGTTGCTAGGGATCTGAACTCAGGTCCTCGTGCCTGCACAGTCACCTTTACCACCTGAGCAGTCTCCCCAGCTCTCCCTAATTTATATTTTCTGATGGTTTTGGTTCACAGCCATGTAAGTAACCAATGTCATTTCAAAAGAGATAAGTATTTAAGGTGTGTGTGTGTGTGTGTGTGTGTGTGTGTGTGTAGGAACAATATAGGTGAAGCAAGAATTGTTATGGTGCTTAAACTGAAGGTCTGAGTTATCTGATTAGCTGTTAACAATGTATGCCAAGGCCCACAGACACTGCTGACCTATCGACACTCTTTCCTACTAAGCCTGGATTACACCTCAGAATCTAACTTAGCACAGCCTGCCAGGCAGTGATAGCCCAGAGGTCAAGACAGGCTTGTTACCCCTACCATATAACAGCAGGACTGGAAGAAAGAGACCATGGTCACCACATTTCCCCACCCCTGGCCCTCCTAATCTGTCATTTTACTAGTGAGAAAACCCAAGGACATCAGAGGAGCAGCCTACCCCATGTGACACAGGAATGTCATTGTCTCTCTCTACTCCACTATCCAGGCTCTACTGTCTCAGCATCAGGAGCAGACTACCTGCATCTGTGTGGAGCAGGAAGTAGTTGGCAGTGACCAGCTCTTCAAGGCAATCCTTGGAGGACCATCCTGTCTCAGAGAGCCACACCCTTGCTCCTGATTGATCCTAAGTCCTTCCTGAGCTCTGTTACACTGCCATCTTGATGAATCACAATGGCGTCCCTGCCACCTTCCTCCAGGGAAACTTGTCTGGGCTCTCTGGTTTCACAGTCTAATGCCCTAGGCTGGCATGCGGTTATCATCAGATTTCAATGGACCTCCTAATATCAGCTGAGTGACTCCTATGAACTCCAGCTCAGTCCCTCTTCTGGGTCTTTGTCCAAGTTGCTGCCGCTGTCGTGTACTGTCTCTGAGTCCCCAACAGTGAACCTGGGAGGCTCTATAAAGTCTTCCTTCCAATGGCTCCAACTAGCCAGAGAACAGGCCCCTGGGTGTGGAACCCAGTCAGGCAGTCACAGCTTTCTCTGAGCATACTCAGCCTTCTTTTAGACACTTTGAAAAACTGATTAACTGGGCAAATCTCATACAGACCCTAAGAGAACACAAATGCCAGCCCAGACTACTATACCCAGCAAAACTCTCAATCACCATAGATGGAGAAACAAAGATATTCCATGATAAAACCAAATTTACACAATATCTTCCCATATATCCAGCCCTACAAAGGATAATAGATGGAAAACGCCAACACAAGGAGGGAAACTACACCCTAGAAAAAGCAAGAAAGTAATCTTTTTCCAACAAACCCAAAAGAAAGTAACCACACAAACATAAAAAGAACATCAAAAATAACAGGAAGCAACAATCACTATTCCTTAATATCTTATAACATCAATGGACTCAATTCCCCAAACAAAAAACAGTCTAACAGAAATATTTTTCATGTAAATCTTCAATTTTATCAGAAAATGTTTGTGATTCCTTTTTCAATTTAGTAATGATTTTTATGTCTACCATTTTAACTGTATTATTTTTCATGATAATCTTCAATTTTAATGTTTTTCTATATATTTCTTCTATTTTATCAGAAATGTTTTCCATGTAAATCTCTGATTTTATCACAAAATGTTTTTAATTCTACCTTCAATTAAATTTAGAAAGGTTTTTTTATGTCTACTATTTTAACTGTATAATTTTCCATGAAGTAGTCAATTTTAATGTGTTTTTCTATATATTTCTTGAGTTTTATCAGAAATATTTTCCATCTAAGTCTTCTATTTTACCTGAAAATGTTTATAATTCCACTTTCAATCAACTTAGAATTATTTTTATGACTACCATTTTATCTGTATAATTTTCCATGATAATCTTCAATTTTAACATGTTTTTCTATATATTTCTTCAATTTTATCAGAAATATTTCCCATGTAAATCTTCAATTTTATCAGAAAATGTTTATAATTCCACTTTCAATCAACTTAGGAATACTTTTATGCCTACCATTATTATATCTATATAAAATTTTCCATGATAATCTTCAATTTTAACATGTTTTTCTACATTTTTCTACAATTTTATCAGAAATATTTTCCACATAAATCTTCAATTCTATCATAAAATGTTTCTTTTCAACTAATTTAGCAATGTTTTTTATGTCTACCACTTTACTCTTTAATTTTCCATGAAAATTGTCAATTTTAGCATGTTTTTCTATGTATCTCTTCTATTTTATCAGAAATATTTTCCATGTAAATCTTCAATTTTATCATAAAAATATTTTTACTTCCTTTTTCAATAAAAGAACATGCTTTTCATAAAAAGAAAGAAAGAAAGAAAAGAAAAGAAAAACTGATTAAAACTCTGGGTCCCATTCCTGCTGAAACACAATGTTTTCATGGTGGACATTCTTTTCGGAATCTAGATTCATACACATGTGTGACATATATAGTGTCTAATGTTGTAATGAACTCCATCACTTTTTATGCTAATTAAAAACATAATACAAAACAACAAAAAAAAACTGTCAAAAGGCAGAGGAGAGACCCAAGCTAACAATTCTTGTACTGTGATGTCAGGATGGCAGAGTCATCTCAGTATTTACCATGTGTCAGGATGATGCTAAGCAGGCATTATCTCATCTAACCCCCTCCAAGGTGCCACGTAAAAGAAGCTAAGATAGCCTGCTTCTTACAGATAAGGAACAAAAGCACAGAGAAAAGGTAGCCACTGCCTCAGAATTTGCATTCAAATCTTTCTTACTTCTTATACTCTGCTCTTAAATGGTGTGCCAAAGTTTTGGGATAGGTAGCAAATGTGCTCAGGGTTTTTTATAGCATTCATTTGAAAGTACAAATTCCCAGCTCCTACCCCTAACTAAGACAAATAAAGCACTTCTCCTGGGGGTCAGGAAAATAGGAGCCTACATTATTAATGAGAGTCCCAGTTGGCTCCTAGGTACTTTATGGTTAAAAATGGCAGCACTTCTCTGGACTGTCTTCCTGAGTGAGGGGTTGATAAATGTTCCCTTATTGTGGTTGTGCAATAAGTTATCCCAAAACTCTGTGACATAAAGTATCCACTAGGGGTGCAGTTGAGAAATGCAAGAAAGGAATCCCTTCCACCTCTCCTGCTTTAAAATCATCTCAAACCAGCCAAGACTGTACAGAGGGTCAGGCTCTGCCTCCTGTCACAGCCCCACTGCACATAGCATCGGAGTAAGAGATAATGTGGTGGCCATCTTTGAAAAGGGCAGCCAGTCAGTTGACGATTCTATCTGCATGCAAAATCCAGTAAAAATCAACCTGGCTTCTTTGATTTGCAGCTTGGAGAGCACAATGCTTAACATCTGTCAAAGTCACTTTTCCACAGGTCTCCTCCTGCTCCGTGGTTCACCACCATTCCTGTCCAGGAGAAAGCACAGAGGCTCAATGCCTGCACCCCACACCTCCACAGCCACACTCAGGGAGCGCCTTTGGTGGCAAGCCTTCTAGGCAGCTGGTCATCTCATGGACAGATATAAAAAAATCTGTATGTGTCAGTGTGTATGTGGGAGTGAATTATGTATGTGTATATAAGTGTGTGTGTGTGTGTGTGTGTGTGTGTGTGTGTGTGTGTATGTGTGTGTGTACGCGCGCGACTTCCTTCTGCATTCAAGTGGCCTATGTCAGGGCCCAGGGCAGATCCAGAACCAAATGAAAAAGGTCCAACCAGAAGAAACCATTGACAGAGAAGAGAAAGAACGCACAGTCCCACTGCACACAGCATGGGAGTATGAGAGAATGTTGCAGCCATCTTTGAAAAGGGCAGCCTGTCACTTGAAGCTTCTGTTTGGATGCAAAACCCAGTAAGCATCAACCTGGCATCTTCAATCTGCAGCCTGGAGAGCCCAAGGTTTAACATTCATCAAAGTCACTTTTCCATGGTCCTCCTCGTTCTTTGTGGTTCACCACCCTTGGCACAGCCTTTCAAAGGGCAGCTTGGCCACGCATATCAAACTATATAACGCTCATACTTTTTATCCTGTTCCGGCTTCTGGAATTTAACCCAAGGACACAGTCCCATTGCAAAGGATATACACACAGCATATGTCTATGGTGGTGTTTACAACTGCGAAAAGCTGAAAACAGTCTTTACGCCCAAAGTCGGTGATAGATTGAGCCAATAAATTGAAGCTCGTTAATACTAATTTTCAAAGAATGTAGCAGATCTTTGTCAACCGATAGCGAAAAATCTCCAAGACATATGGTTAAGTGGGAAAAAAAATAACTAAACAACATAGATTATAAATCACATTTCTAGGAGAAAGTGTATATACTTCAGGGCAAACAAAGATGTCTGGAAGAGGGCTCTCTAAGTGGTAGGCTTTGGTGTGAATTTTGCTTATTTCTTCATGTTTAAAGTGTTTAACAACTGTGACAAGGGTGCCATATTGTGCCTGCTACATGCTGGGGCCTACTGTGAATCCTGTACATGTGTCTTCTTAGTCTCATAATGACCTTATGATGTAGACGTTCTCATTAGCCCCATTGCAAAGGATGGGAATATTGAGGCACAGAGAAATCTGATAGCTTGCCCACAGTCACACAGTCAGCATGTGGCAAAAACAGAAGCTGGTAGCAAATACCCCTATTCTCAGCATGGATGGGAGGCAATGGCAGAGGATCTCTGTGAATTTGAGACCAGACTGCTTGACACAGCACGTTCTAGGCGAGGTGGGGTTTCACAGTGTGACCCCCATCTTAAAAAAGGAGGAGAAGTAGCAACAGCAGCAGGTAAGATGAGCCTGCAGGTAAAGGACAGAGCTGACACTCTGGGTCTATACCACCCAGACCCGTCTCACCAGCACAGTGACTTTTGGAGGGGGAACAGAAGAGAAGCGATGGATACTCATGGTTGCCAAAGGCAGGCATGAGAACTCCCGAGGAATGGACAGAACATCCTGAAAGGGATCTAGAGCACCAGGAGTTTCTCTGAGCATCTAAAGATCAAGTTGCCCTGTGGAGGGTTTGTGGTATGAGAAACAAAGAGCCAGTTGTTCATCCCCAGGCAGACAGAGGAGCAAGGTGTGTGGAGAGAAGACTAAATTACCCATCCTGGGTCTACAGTAGTGAGGAGGGAGCTTGGTCTCTTTCTACCTCTCCATTCCTCCTACCACCCCAGATGCCATGCCTCTCCTCCACACATAAAGCCCCCCCCAGCCTCACCTCCAATGACCCGCTCACCCACCCACACTGTTTTGAAGACCATATCTGCATCCAAAGACCCAGGGGATGCTTGAAGGCAGAAGAGACCTTAGCGTGGAAACTTTCTTTTTAAAACAGCAAGAAATAAACAAATGGTTCTGCAGTCTACCGGGATCGCCCTGGGTTGGAAATTTAAAATGCATTAAGGTTGGGAGACCTATAAACATGTCATAATATGCTCTGCAAGCTGCTGCCTATGTGACTTGCAGGCACAGGAGACCCCAAAGGGCACCGGCTGCCACATTCCCTGCTCACAGATGGGCCTACGCACCTACCTCTGGACCAGTGCCCTGGACCAGTGCCCTCCCATGCTACATATATGCAAATGATCTCCCCACAGATGGATACACACAGACCTGCACACGCTGTGTCGCCAAGTAAGTGTGCATGCACACACAACCTACACAGGTGCCCTTGTGACCCACAAAGGAGATGAGAAAACCCACCCTTGTGCATAACTTAAGCATTTATGCACCAGTTCGTGGGCAAGTACTCCACAAACATGAACATACCCTCATCCTACACACACACACACACACACACACACACACACACACACACACACGTCATGAAGGCAGTCTCAGCTGCAAGCTCATCCTGTATCAGAGATAGACATTCTCAGCACACACAGACACACAAAGATGTACACACTCAGGCCCACTGATTCCACCCACAGATACATAGATGTGGGTACACATTCATGTGTGCTCATCCAAAACACAGGCATTGATATGCATACACACTCATCCCACACCATATGCACGCATTGACTTTACCCAAAGCAAAGAGAAGCTCACACGTCATTGCATACTCGCCCCCACGGAGCCCTCGGCAATTCGGAAGAATCAAACATGTCTCCGACTTCAACAGCCATCTGGGTGACCACCGACAGCTAAAACTTTTGTTTCTTAACATTCTCTTTTCTGAAAATGGTGCTACCATTTGCCTGTGGCTCCGGCTACAACCCAAGCATCGGCCTTGATTTCTTCATCTCTATCCAGGTTTGCTATAACGTCCTGACCAATGACTGAAATTCTGGAGCAATGGCTGATCTTCAACCATTAGTGTGCCTAATAGGAAATTAAAAAAAAAAGCTAATATATTATTGAAAGCCACCTCCAGTCAGAGTGGAACCTACCCAAGGCAAGGGCCTATAACTGGATATCCTCTACCTCACAGGCTTGAGTGTTTCTGGATAGGGTAAGAGGTCAAAATGATCAGAAGGAGAAGTCATGAGGAAAGAACTAAGCATGGGGGACAAGGAGGGGAAGCAGTGCCACACTGCACAGGTGCATCTGCACTGCACAGGGGTCCCCCAGGATCTATAGTACACCAAGGCTTCTTCCTGGCATCTGCACTGCACAGGGGTCCCCCAGGATCTATAGTACACCAAGGCTTCTTCCTGGCATCTGCACTGCACAGGGGTCCCCTAGGATCTATAGTACACCAAGGCTTCTTCCTGGCATCTGCACTGCACAGGGGTCCCCCAGGATCTATAGTACACAGAAGTTCCCTCCTGGGACCTGAGGGCAAACAGCCAGAACGCCATCCCAACTTGATCCCCCACCAGCTTCGTGCCCGGAACAAACTGCTTATCTTCTCTGTGTCTTCGTGTAGGAAGCAGGGAATGTGGTGGTACCTTCTCCAGTGGGCTCTTTGGAGGAGTAAGCCTGTGACTTGAGAAAGCTTGTAAGGTGCTGCTCCACACACAGGTTCATGTCACAATTGGCGAAGAGATTAGATATTGGATTTGAGGAATCTTCCCACACCTTGGCCCCCTTCTTATAAGTCCCCTTATCAAGCCTTCTTCCTGTTTCCTTTAAAGACTTTGCCACCCAGGCTTATCCATGTTGTACCCAGTGTCTTACCCAATTGTTTTCAAGACAGGGTTTCTTTGTGTAGTCCCTTGGCTGCCCTGGAACTCACTCTATAGACCAGCTGGCCTCAATCTCAGAGAGCTGCCTGCCTCTGCCTCCCAAGTGCTGTGACATTGTAACTGCTGGGTCCATTGGAAATCTAATAGAATTCTCTAAATAGACCTCAGACACTCTTGGTTCAAATTCTCTTTAAATACCGAACCTGCATGGACATGTTAGCCCATCAGAGCTTATCAGCAATGCAGTCTACCAGGCCACCAGAACAGTACATATTAAAAGTCCTCCAATCCCTGTATCATTTATAGATCCCACGCTTAAAAGTTGTGGGAAAGGCACATCTCAATGCTGAAAAGCACAACAGCCAGGAAGGGGGTAGGGCGGGGATCAACCACTGAAAGGGCCAGCTAGGCAATAGCTCTGTAGTCAGCCCCCACCCCCAGATGCCCACAGAGGGGGTTGTGTGCATACATTGGCATGTGCGTGTGTGTGTGCGTGTGTGCCTATGCATGTGAGTGTAAAGTCAGAAGACAACCTCAGGTTGGTTCTCACCTTGTTTGAGACAGACTTTTTCGTCCCACCCCCACTCCCCTGGTATACATCAAGCTAGCCAGCCCTCAAGCTTCTGGAGATTCTCCAGTCTCCACCTCCTACCTCATAGTAAGAATGTTGGGATCACACAGGCGTACTACGGAGCCCAGTTTCTCATAGGTTCTGGGGATCTGAACTTGGATCTTCATCTCCCCAGCCTTATGTCCAAACTTAATCGCTATAAATTGTGATTGTTTCCTGGAAGGTACCAACTAAGGATCTTTCGGTAAGAAGGTTACAGTGGGTTAGTCAACGTCATCAAAAGGTCCCTGCAGAAAGAGCAAGAGAGCGTGTTCTCTCTTAGAGCCCCCAGAGGGAACTGAGCCTGGCAGTGCATTTAGTGCCTCTCACCTGTGAAATGTAAGGTAATACATTTGTCCTTATTTTGAACCACATTTGTTACCATTTGTTACTGCAGGACTACAGAAAAGTAAAAGATACAAAACATTCATGAAGCCGGCAAGTCCAGTACATGTGTACTGAAGACCTACTCTGTGCTGGTGCTGCTCTGACCCTGGAGACCATCAGGGAACAGTGAGTAAGCCCTGTCCTTGTGCCGCTGTGGTAGGCAAGCCCTTATGGGTCACAGCTCTGAATGCCCTGCAGACTGTCCCCAGCCTTTTGGGCGTTAGAAGGGAGAGAAGAAAAAGAGGTAACTAGAGTGTTCCATCCTCAGCCTGTCCCGCCACCTCCATAGACATATGGTGAATGGGTTAGAGAAAGAAAGGACAATGTCTAACCAGTAAAAAGGATGTACGAACGGTGAGGGAAGAAGAAAGAAGGAAAACCATTAGCTACAGGGAGATACTTCCTAGGATGAGGCAGGTCAAGAAACCTGCTTCCAGGACTGGTGAGATGGCTCAGTGGTTAAGAGCACTGACTGCTCTTCCAAAGGTCCTGAGTTCAATTCCCAGCAACCACATGGTGGCTCACAACCATCTGTAATGGGATCTGATGTGTCTGAAGACAGCTACAGTGTACTCATATACATAAAATAAATAAATAAATCTTAAGAGAGAAAGAAAGAATGATAGATAGATAGACAGACAGACAAACAGACAGACAGATAGATAGATAGAAAGAAAGAAACCTGCCTCCAAAACTTGGCTGGAGATGGGGAGGGGGTTGGGGGAAGGGGAGGCTGAGGTCGGGAGGGCATCAACAGAAACCAGACAAAGATGGGAGGAGAGGTTTCAGACTGCATGGTTTCGCTTTGGCTACATTACAAGCCACCCCCAAAGCGGGAACGTGTCATCTCTGCTTCCTACAGCATTGGTCGAGAGGGCTCAGAGGGAACAGGAAGATGGCCACCCAATGGAGTTCACTCACACATGACCCATTGGTCCAACTTTCTGCTGGGAGCTCACCTTGAGCCACCGATTTGAGAGGATCAGCCAACCTCCAAGCAGTCCTCAGTGGGCTGTGTGAGCATCCTCGAAGTACAGTGACTGTATTCACAAAGGAAGGAAGGAAGGATCTCTTCTACCATCTTAGTGGCTCAAGTAATCCCAGACCATCCCAGATTCAAAGGGGTGGAGAAATAGAATCCATCTCTCTCTAGAGGAAGAAGAAGCAACACTCAGAGGCCATACTGCATCCACCCTATACACCAAGTGCACTGCAGGTGCAGAGCCCCTGGGGTAGGGATGACCTTGGTGGGTGGACTGTGGCTGGAGACGAGTAAACAGAAGAGGCCATAAGACACGGGAGTGAGGACGGCAGTGGCCAGATTGCATAGGATCTGGAGGCCATGCTAATGGATTCTGATGGCCTTCCACAGTGATGAGAAACCACTGGACCAGGGAAATAACATAATCTCGTACCTGGAAAATATGGCTCTCAACTGATGAAGAGAGGCAAGAGTGGGAAGCAGGCCATAGCAATGGGGTCACGTTTCAAGGCAGGAGCGATAGAAGCATAGAATTGGGTCTGTTTGCTCACATCTTTGTTTTGGAAAGAACAGCAATGGAAGGAAGGAGGGGGTGGGAAGAGGGGTTTTATTTGAGACCAGCAGAGCTGAGAGTTTTACAAGAAGCTTGGCATTGACTCTGCTAAAAATTGTGGCTTTGAGCAGATTTCATCTTTCCTTACTTTTAGCATTCGTAAGATGAGGATACTACATTGTAAAGGGCCATTAAATGAGATCATTAATTGATTCAGCAAGTGTATGTTGACTGCCAACTACGTGCTTGCAAAAGACAACAAGTGACTGTACCTTCATGAGCTTCTAACCAAACACAGAAGAAGAAGAAGAAGAAGAAGAAGAAGAAGAAGAAGAAGAGGAGGAGGAGGAGGAGGAGGAGGAGGAGGAGGAGGAGGAGGAGGAGGAGGAGGAGGAGGAGGGGAGAGGGGGAGGGGAGGGGGGAGGGGAGGGGGAGGAAGAAGAACAGCAACAACAACTGGGTACCTGATTCATGATGCTATTTGCGTTGTTGCATTCATTCCCATGACAGGCCAAGGCAGAGAACCTCCATGGTCTGAAAGAGACTCAGCCTAGGTATCTCAGCCAACAGCTTGTTTATCGACCTCTTGCTTTACGACACAGGCTCTTCCACATCTGCTAACTCCTGAGGCTTCCCAACAGTTGGAGCTGTTAAGTACTGGGAAACTCTAGATCTGGGAGTGTAACGCACTAATAGACCTTATGCAAGACTCTAGTTTCCCAGGAGAGAGAGAGAGAGAGAGAGAGGGAGGGAGGGAGGGAGGGAGGGAGGGAGGGAGAGAGAGAGAGAGAGAGGAGAAGAGAGAAAACAAAGTTTGAGTGGGTAAAGAGACGACTCAGTAGTAAAGAGCTACCTTTCCAGAGAACCCAGGCTTGGTTCTCAGCCCCCACACTTAAAGCCCACTGAAACTCCAGGCTCAGGGGATCTGGCGCCCTCTTCTGGCTCTCTTGGGTACTGCAATCATATGATACCGCCCCCTACCCCACAACATGCATGCAGGTAAAACATCATACACATAAAATAGAACCATGAGCCATCTCTCCAGATCCATACGCATAAAATAAAATAAAAAAAGGAGAAGAACTAAGGCCTCCGGTGCCAAGATGAATAATTTATTCCAGAGACTCAAAGGGCTGCGTGGTCTGGCCTTTGATGTGTTGCAGACAGCAGTGGGAAGTATCAAAGCAGCTTGTCACACTGTGATTTCTGAAGTCTATATGGTAGAAGGTATTTCCCACTTTGCCTGGATATCACCTCTTCATATCCTCACAAGAGCTGAAATGGTCTCTACACCATCTTCTATTACAAATGGGAACCCTGGGGGCCAGCCAAGATCACAAAGATGGTCCCTAGCAGACCTGGAATTTGATCCAAGCAGTCGACTCTGGGGACCACTAGGCTACCCTGTCACGTCACCATCACCTTGGACTCCCCCATACCTAAGGATGGTAGGAAACCCTGTGACCTTGGCTTTCATATCAACCTCTTTGTAAAGAGTGCCTGGGCTAGGCTGTGACTACCCAGAGGCAGCAGGGTGTTGGGGGAGGGGCAGTTTGGGAATGACATCCACACTGGCCAAGACCTTAGAAAAAGATCGTTAGACCCTGGTGCCCTCAGACGCTCTGTGTGTGTGTGTGTGTGTGTGTGTGTGTGTGTGTGTGTGCGCTCACACATGAGTATATACACATATATGCATGTGTGTAGAGGCCAGCGGGCCACCCCAGGTGGTATTTCTCAAGAGCCAACCACATTGTTGCTGCTGTTACTGTTTTACATTTATTTATTTTGTGGGGGAAGGGACACACAGGTCACAAGTTGGAGGACAACGACTTGTGGGAACTAGTTCTCTTTTTCCATCGTGTGGGTTCCAGGCATGGAACTCAGGTTGTCAGCCTCGGCAGCAAGTGCAGTACTCATTGGGGACATCTTGCTGACTCTCCTTTTCTAAAGACAGGGTGTCTCACTGGCCTGGAACTCAGTAAGTGGGCTAAGCCCCAGGGACCCACCTGTCTCTGACTCCTCCGGTGCGACTTTACAAGCCTGCACCACCACACCCATTTATGTAGATGTTGGAAATCAAACTGAGGTCCTATAACACTTTACCAAATAGTTTACATGCCCAGCCCAGAAACTTCCTTTTGATGAAACAGAGATGGCACTCATCTGACAAACGTGCCTTCAGAGTCCCATATGTGCTCCGCCGTCCTGAGGAATCTGGTATTCTGGCTAGGTAGACAAAGGAGAGAATGAGGGAATGGACGAAAAGTCTTACGGACCACACAGCAACATGGTGGATCGTATCATCGTGCATGGGGGGAAGGGAGGGGGTGAAGACTTATCTTGAATGAGAATTGTCCTCTAGGCTGGCAAGAAGCCAGCAACACAAGGAGGTACAACAACAGCAAAGGGAAAAGTTTGGGCAACCCAGAGAACACTAGGGGGTTCCAACAATGGCGGTATTATGGGAAGACAAGCCAGCAACCCTCCCTGCCTTGTGACTCGGTCATGCACACCGGGCAGCAGAGGGAATGACTGACTGGTGACAGACACTTGATAAATGTGGTCTCTACCCATACCCCCAGGCGGGTGCCGTGGCTCCTGCGCACGGAGTTCCTTAGTCACAAAGCTGGGATGACTCCTCCTCGGGGTCTCCAAGCTCTAAGTCCACCCCTGCCACCACCCAAATACACCCTTTCTTCCTTTGTCTAATTATTCCTAATTAGAAGGAAAATTGTTTAGCAAATCAGTTGGCGTCTCCTCAGCTCTGGTGTCCTAGCAACCCAAGGCGAGGTGGAGGGGGTTGTGCTGCCTGGGCTCTGAGCTGAGCGCCAGCTTCATCCCTAGACTAGCGATTCAGGTCCCCGGGACAGGCACGCAAGGACGCCTGGACATGCGCACACGCTCCACCGAGGCCACCTGTGTACACCCTGTCTTGAAATGTAACCTTAGCCTTTCTGGAAAGCAGAAGGAGTCTCAGGAATAGATTTCTAATTTTCCAGCCACCTGCTCAGCTGAAAGATATTCTGGAGTTTATAATTACTTTTCAGGCACTTAACTAGGATCCGGTTTCTAGGACAACCTATGACATCTCTTCGTGTGTTGATGCGTGAATTTCACCTTCCTGCCCTGCAAGGCCCGAGGCGTTGCCTTCCAGGTTCCCAGCTTTTGAAGGATTGTAGAAACTGGACTGGCCGTTAAGAGCAGCAGCAAATGATAGCACACGGTCCTGAACCTGGCACAGGGCAGGGACGGTCTCTAAGGCTGTTCCACAGAGGACTGATGCCCACATTTAATCCTGGCACCCAGGAGGCAGAGGGATGAAAAGTTTTAGGCTAGCCTGGGTTACACACTTCATGGCCAGGAGCAGCTCGATGATACCCTTTCTAAGAAGGAAAAAAAAAATAAGATGAACGTTTTTAAAGATGTGGTGTGTGAGTGTGCATGTGCATGTGCGTGAGTGTGCATATGTATGTGCGTGCGTGCGTGCGTGCGTGTGTGTGTGTGTGTGTGTATGTGTGTGTGTGTGTGTGTGTGTGTGTGTGTGTGTGTGTGTCTGTGTGTGTGTTCGCACACATACTCAACAAGCACTCTGGTGCCCACAGAGGTCAGAGGGGGATGTTAAGATCTCTGAGAGCTAGAGTTACAGACATTGTAAGCTTCCCTATATGGGTTCTGGGATCCGAATTATAATCCTCTTATAGAGCAATAAGTGCTATTAACTGCTGAAACCCTCCCCCCAAATATTTTCAGTTCTGTAGCCTATTATTAACATGTAATGTTTTTATTTAATGTGTTTGCCTCATGTGTGTGGAAGTACCGCTGGCGGCCAGAAGAGGGCGACAGATCCTCTGAGATGGAGTAAAGGATGGTTGTGTGTTGAGTACCGAGCTTGAGTACTCTGGAAGAGCAGCAAGCACTCTTAACCACTGGTCCATCATCCAGTCCTCAAAATTAAAAAATAACAATAATAATAATTGAAAATGAAAATGTTGGGGAACGTCCTGTAGTGACATATCCAGTCATTCCAGCACTCTGGAGGCTGGCACCAAGGATGGGAAGTTTGGGAGCACCTCAGCCAGACTCTCAGAGCCAAGAAGCTCACTGTGGTGACGCCTGCCCACAACCCCAGCATCAGCGGCAGAGGCAGGACAATCACCATGGGCAAAGCCAGATCATCACCATAGCAAACTCCAGGCCAGCCAGGACTATACAGTGAGGTAAAATGGGGGAGGGAGGATGGCTGAATAGTTAAAAACACTTGCCACTCTCACAAAACGACCCAAGGTCAGTTCCCATCACCCACATGGCAGCTAACAATAGTCTGGAACTCCAGTTCTAGAGAATCCAATACCCTCTTCTGACCTCTAAAATCACCAGACACATATATGATGCACACACATACATGCAGGCAAAACACTCATACACATAAAATTAATGTTTTTAATTTTTTTCCCCAGTGAGCATGGTGGCACACTCCTGTAATCCCAACACTCTGGAGACAGAGGCAGGTGAGTCTCTGACTCTGAGGCTAGTCTGGTTTACAGAGTGAGTTCCAAGACAGCCAGGGCTACACTGAGAAACTGTCTCAAAAACAAAAACAACAAAAAAATTAAGTTGGGGAGGGAGGATCACCTGTGTAGCTCAGTGGTCAACCACCTGCCCAGTCCTTATTAAAGAGTTCTATCCCCATTGTTGAAATCATCAACTGAGAAGCAGAGGACACAACCTTTGCCTTCTGGGAGCACACAGGCTAGGGAGTCAAGCCTCAGAGGCAGAAACTCCCTCCACTCCCTCTAAAGGGAGGTCAGAGTGAGTTTCTGCTCTGAGGTACACC